>VUQS01035631.1:15214-40019 GCA_015108495.1 Heterochromis multidens | reverse complement strand
CTAGTTCATGCATTTATTACTTCTAGGCTGGACTATGGTAATTCATTATTATCAGGCTGTCCTAAAAACTCCCTGAAAAACCTTCAGTGGATCCAAAATTCTGCAGCGAGAGTACTGACAGGGACTAGAAAGAGAGAGCATATTTATACTCCCACATTGGCTTCTCTTCATTGGCTCCCTGTTAAATCCAGAATTGAATTTAAAATCCTTCTCCTCACAAGACCTCACAGGTCTTGAATAATCAGGTGATATAAACCATATCACCTCAATAGAGCACTTTGCTCTCAGACTGTTGACTTACTTGTGGTTCCTAGGATATTTAAAAGTAGAATGGGAGGCAGAGCCTTCAGCTTTCAGGCCCCTCTTCTGTGGAACCAGCTCCCAGTTTGGATTCGGGACACAGACACCCTCTCAATTTTTAAGATTAGGTTTAAAACCTTCCTTTTTGATAAAGCTTATAGTTAGGGCTGGATCAGGTAACTCTGAATCCTCCCTTAGTTATGCTGCAATAGGCCTAGGCTGCTGGGGGCATCCCATGATGCACTGAGTGTTTCTCCTTCTCTCACCTCTTTTCACTCACCATGTGTTTTTACACCACTCTGTATTCAATCGTGAGTTATTATTAATCTCTGGCTCTCTTCCACAGTGTGTTTGTATCCTGTCTTCCTCCCCTCACCCCCAACCAGTCGCGGCAGATGGCTGCCTCTCCCTGAACCTGGTTCTGCCGGAGGTTTCTTCCTGTTAAAAGGGAGTTTTTCCTTCCCACTGTCGCCAGGTGCTTGCTCATAGGGGATCATCTGATTGTTGGGGTTTTCTGTATTATTGTAGGGTCTTTACCTTACAATATAAAGCACCTTGAGGCGACTGTTGTTCTGATTTGGTGCTATATAAATAAAATTGAATTGAATTGAAATCACAACAACAGTCGCTTCAAGGTGCTTTATATTTTAAGGTAAAGATCCTACAATAATAGAGAGACTACTACTAAACATCCAGCAAGAACCTCATAGATTTGAAAAAGAAATTCCTCCACAAATAGTGACATAGTTGCTGCAGAATGCAATTTAACTGCAAAAAGACGCGCTCGGCAACCTTGCTTTTATATCGGAATATGACCAGAATACAACCAGTTGGCAACCAGTTGAGTCGTGTCCAAAACTGCAAATGCTCATCAGTGCAGGCCAACTCAGAGTGATGACAATGTGTTGGCAATCTCTCTGTGTTTAGAAATTAGGTAGCACTTATTTGAAAATCTTCACCAATATTTCTGAGACTGATTGCAGTCAGCCCGAGTAAGACGGCCACAGATTTTTCCTGGTCACAAGGAGGTTGCTGTCCTATTTTCACTCCAGTGTGACTGAACCATAAGAGATAATGGTTCAAAATATGACTTTTAAAAGTCCTTAAAATTTTACCAACTGATTCTTTTGGCAGCAGCAACACAGGTCTCAAGCTTTCTTTGATTTCCATATGAGCAGCAGCTGCAATGGTCACACTACTTTTCACAGCCTTATAGCAAAAAGGGACTTAGTTCTAGGTTGGGTGGATATTTGAGAGCTGCTTCTTTTTATGTGTTTGATTTAACTGCTTTGTCAACTCTGTTCATATGCTGTTACATATACATCTCATCAACTCTGTGCCACTGCCCTTCAGAGACAACATAAAAGTCTGCAAGCTCTAAGTATTATTGAAATTTATCTTTTTAAATGCAAAGACCACATTCACTGAGCACTGGTGAGGTCTAGGTGGAGTCAGATTGCTGACCAACTTATTATTTCAAATTAAAATTTGCATATTATCTGATAGAAAGAAGAGCAAAGATAGTTCAGACAGCAGCCTGTAAAAATTGGCACGCCAGCTGTTTTCTAATGAAGTACAGGAGCTGCATGTGGAAGTATGGGATAAAACACTGTTTCACACAGTGTTGTCAGTTGCTTGGTTCATATTTTTTTTCCTTTCTTTTGATTTTTCAGGTATTCTGAATCATCTCTCAAAAATGCTGCAGGGTGCTTTTCATCTGCTCCGCACCTCGGCTTACATTTGCCTCAATCAATTTCCCAAATCTTTGTTTTCCTTTAGAAATGCGTTTGAACTGAATAAATGGCAAACCTGATTAAACTGCCTGATCAGGAGTGCATTTTACAGGGACAGTGACTGGAAGCTTTGACCAAAAGAAAAGAAGCAAAAACCTGTGGATTTTCTGTCAAGGTCAGACAAGAGTTGTGACCTTGAATAACAAATAACGCACTGGGATCTTTTCACATGGCTGACAGCATATTGCAGAATCCAAGGATTATATTTGCTGCTCATCAACTTTTCTGAAACTGAGATTTTGGCTGAAGTAGAAAAAAATAACAATATCATACACGGCTCTTGGTTTAAAACATGGAGGAAGGAATGATGAGCAGGATTGGGAATGTAGTCATGTTAGTGCATTGGGGAAACTGAATGACATTTTGGTCCCATGGCTGTATGAAATTCTTTGGCGTAACAAGAAGTCCAAACAGATGCGGTGAGGGCTAGCTGGAGGTCATTGCTTAGGTACAAATAAACCTTTAGTAAAGTCAAAGGCATAGAAGACACATGAGGCTTTGCTTTCAGAATGCTCTAAAGACCTTTATACAATCTTGAGGATGCCATGGAAGAGACGAGAAATTTCCAAAATTTTAAAAGAAATAAAACATTGTATTCTCAAAAAACTAGTTCTTAAGACTACTGGACTACCTGGACTGCATGTAAACTTAGCACAAAGAGTAAAGAAATTTGTGTTTGGTCGATTATTTCTTTGTTGTAACAATGCTTCTTGGCAATAAATCTTATACTGTTGGAAAGTCTGTTTATTTCCCCTTAAATGGTGCCACATTTGTAAGGAAAATGCATTTGTTGGTTAAGCAGCAGAGTTAAGTATGTGGGTTGCGCCCATGAAAAACTTGCCAAATCTTCTCTGCCAATGCCAAGGAGCTTATTCTACTATTGACTCTTGTTTTGAGTTTCTGGTACCCCAGGTGCTGACAATCAGGTGCCTGATTAGCACCTCATTAGCAGCACCTGTGAGCATGGACCCTGCTACTGTGGTCAGTTGGTGTCTGCTCTAAGCATGCCACATTTGACTGATCTGGATAGGGCCCATGCAATAGGGCAACTTCAACCTGGTTGAAAACTGAGTTGGAATGAGCCCTAGTACCAACTCCAAATTGAAGGCCAGGTTCCTTATACTGGGGGATGTCAGAGACAGGCCGCAAAGCGGGCATCCCAAGAAGATGACACCACAAGAAGACCGTTTCCTCACCCTGTCAGCACTTAGGAACCATAGGCAGTTTTCTACAGATTTGCAGTTAAGGTTTGCGATATGGCCGGCGGCTTTCTACCCAGACAATCCGGAACAGACTGCACACAGCCAATCAGCAGTCTCACAGGGCTGCCAGGAGGCCTGCCATGACTGCCCTTCACCATCAGGCCCATTTGCGCTGGTCTTGGCAACATGTGCACTGGAACCTGAACAGATTCTGCCTACAGCAGTTGGATTGTAGGTTCAAAGTGTGAAGTAGACACAGAGAACGCTGTCCTGATTGCTGCACCGATAGGGTAACAGCGTTTGGTGGAGGCAGTGTGATGTGTAGGGTGGCATCTCACTTACTGGAAAAATAAGGCTTGTCATCATTGGAGGCAATCTCAATGCAGAGTGATATCGAGATGAGATTCTGCAACCAGTGACAATACCATATCTCCACAGTCTGGGACTGAACTCTGTCCTCCAAGATGACAGCATTCTCCCCCACAAAGCGGGGTTTATCAGAGACTACCTCCAGAATTTTGGGAGTGGAGAGGATAGAATGGCTTGCCTGCAGTCCTGACCTTAACCCCATTGAACACTTGTGGGATCAGCTTGGGTGTGCTGTTCCAGAGTGACCAACACAACCACATTGGCTGACTTACGACAAATGCTGGTTGAAGAATGGGATGCCATCCCACAGCAGTGTATGACCAAGCTGGTGACCAGGTGCCAGGCTGTTGTGGCTGTGTATGGTTTGTTAATTGAATAAATTGTTAAATTGCCAATATGTCTTGTTTCTTCATACTTCAATCATCCAATCCAATAAACAACACCAAACAAGAGTCAATAGCAGAATAAGCTGTTTGGCATTGGCAGAGAAGACTTGGCAAGTTTTTCATGAGCGCAACCCACATACTCAACTCTGCTGCTAAACCAACAAATGCATTTTCCTTACAAATGTGGCACCATTTAAGGGGAAATAAACAGGCTTTCCAGCGGTATAAGATTTATTGCCTAGAAGATGTTACAACAAAGAAATAATCGACCAAACACAAAGTAAACTTACCTTTTGTGCTAAGTTTACTTTTTGGCAGATAATGTAAACTATATGGGCATGTGATTTCTATGTAACATTGTATTTTCCCATTTTCATTTTAAATTCCATGTTGAAAGATGTCTAAAGGGTTCACTCATCTCCTTTAGCATACCCCACTTCAGTCCTTTTCAGAACACAAACATTTCTGCATAAGCTCAAAGGCTTTTCAGAGATGTTCAGGTGGAGCCTCTTTCCATCTTGGGTATATTATTGGCTACATTAGGCCACATATTCATGCTTCTTTCTTCGGGGATGTCTTTTTCTCTGTCTACCAATTTGATATACTGTGGGTGTACAGGGAGGAATTCCTGTGCCTACTGAAAAATAAAGGAAGATTTGCATTTGAAAGAGCGAGATCTGCAAGGTAAGGGAATGTCGGATAGCTCAGAGCTGTTCTCAGGTGTATTGCTGTCATTTGTTGCAGGATAATTGACATCATTCAGAGGGCTGCTGCCAGCAATATGTCAGAGGAGTTGTGTTTGCCTCGGATTACTGAAGATGTTTTGAAAATCGATTGTAGAAGAGGCACATGAAAGCAGTTTGCATATTTCTGTGTGAATCAGAAATGGTTGAGCTTGGATGCAGGTTGAGCCGCAAGTCCTCCAAGAATCTGTGGTGGTTGTTCTTGGTCTGTTTTTTGTCTTTGTATCTTGCAGCATGACCTGTCTTGAGGCCTGTACTACAAAGTGAGGTCAACTTACCCACAGTGTCTTTCTCTTTTCTGGATTCACTTACCGTAACACTGGCGATCAGGATAAGTGGTCACACGAAGCTGGTTATCAACTGGATAAGTTAACCCAGGGTTCCCTGTGCACATTCAGATAAAAGGGTGGTGTTGGCAGCATCTGACTAATCACAGTTATTGATGTGTACTGGCAACACAGACTGAAATCAGCAGTGTGAGTGAGAAGAAAAGCACTGTACAGTTTAGTATTAAAAGTAGTGTATGACTGTCGGAGCGCTTTAAATGCTTTGTTCAGTAAGACTGGACAAGTTCTACTATATGAATAAAGGTCATCCAATTTGAAACCAGGAAATAAAGCCAGCAAAAGTGCCAATGGTGTACGTTAACAGACTTATCAATATCACATCTGTGTCATTAACGTACATGAGAATCTGATGGATTATGATAGTTTTTCATTAAATTAATGTTCAGTAGGGTATGTAGTAACGTTTAAAAGTTTAATGTAGGCTTTTAAGGGGTTTACAGTGCTATCCAAGCCCCAGCAATCACGCCATGTATCTTTTTTTTTTTTTGTCTTCATCTTTGTCATTACAGGATTCTCTGTTTACTTTACTGCAAATTGTATCAACTTGTACTTTAGAGATGGCATGGACTGTTGCAGAAAAGACAAATAATTCTGAGTCTCAAAGACTGATAACTCATGACCTTTACAGTCCAGAACATTTGAGGACATCTTTGAGACATTAGACTCATTGAGAATGCAGCCACAGTCCACTTTTCATCATATCCAAGTAGCCTCATTCAATTGAAAAGACATTTAACATTTTGAATGGCCTAAGTTGGTCCAAATTACAGGTAGTTAACTTTTCATGCTGGACGTCCTTTAGTGTGACTTTAAAATCAGTAAGTGTCAGAGACTGCTCACATTTAGTGTGTGTTTTATTTGTAAGTATAATTATGCAATGTCAGAAATCCAAATGATAAAATTTGCACAATGTATTGATTACAGGGCTTGCCACTCTAGTGCCTCACCTGATTTTGAAAAAGGTTCTGGACATTTAGATGTTTAAAAATAGTAAGTGTCAGTACATATCTTGGATGCGTGGATTCCTGCCACACTTCTCAAACAGGGTCTCGACATATATCAAAATGTATTCTGGTTGTATAATACAGTATAGTGTAATAATACACTATGAAGTTTCTATTCTTTTGCTTTTACAAACCATAAAGTAATGTGGTAATTTGTGTAAGATTGTATCTGACAAAGAAGAACACTGGAGGAAATTTGGCCTTTACTGTTTTCTTGTAAAGCTTTATGCATCTTAATGCAGCATTGAATGCTTTAAATGACTAGATGCTAGGTCCATCTCTAGCCTTTTTGGTCCACGGAAAATGTAAACTTTTTCACAGCACAGTAATACACACACTCCTGCTTTGCAGAGGCGCGTATTGATCCTGCTGCTGTAGGTACCTCTATGAAGCTGCAGGTATTTAATAAACTGAGAAGAAAGAAAACAAACACCTTTAGGCAATGACTTCAGCTCCTGTTAACGTTTTGTCAGACCTGGATTACACTCGTGGTGAGACTCACTCCTAACTCTTACAGATGGATTTGTGTGTTTGTGTCATGATGGCCATGATGGCAGACAACAAGGCAGGCATAGGGAGGCTGAGGAGGGCATACTATAATTCATTTCATTATTTCAAGCATAAAATCTTGTATTGCCAGCAATGATCTAATGATGCCTGTTGTAGTTGTGCTTCACGCTAAATATAAATAATTAATCTCTGTGATTATTATGAGTGATGATGATTATGAGTGATGATGATTTGACTGTTTTGGTGCCTCCTCCAGCACTTGGAGCCCAGCATAGCACATGATTCATGTGTAGATAGCAGCTACAGTTCTAGATGCTGTTGACAGTTCTTTGTAATTTTTTTTCTTCTTCTCGTGGAGGAATCATTTCTGTTACTGGGTTAGTGTGTGTACCCCTAGAGAGGGATGACATTTCTTTTACACTGGCTTCTGTGTGGGTGAGGATCCCCAGAGAGAGGTAGTTTTACTTGGAGCTGTCCAATTTGAAATAGGAGTTCCTCAGGGGAAAAGCTGAGACCATCAGGAGCACTGACACCACCCCCCGCTTGAAAAGATATTTGAATTTAATCTCCTATTCTTGGTACCTTGAAGGGAAGCTCAGTTGCTCACTTTCGTTATGTTGTAATCACAGCAGCACAGGAGCGGCAGCCCCACTATCTCATGCTCCAATGAGTAGCAGTAACCCATACATTTTGCTTGATCTCCAAGTCAGTGCAGCATACACTGAAAGCTAACAGTGTTCCATTCCACCCTGAACTTTGAATATTTCCACTGAACTCTGGCTGAAATATTACTATAAACACTATGTATGCATAGTGATTTGAACTCTGAAAATGTCAGCAACTAGGTTGCAACACGGCCCCAATTTTCTTACCCTCTGCATCTGTTGGCAGGTCTGAGCTCCACTTGCCTTATCAAATAAATTGGACAGTGGCTATTTCCCCGATTGCCTCCTCAGAAAGGTTCTTCCTCACCCAAGGGTCTTCTGCTCATGGCTGTGGCTGATGGGAAAACTACTTAGAATAATTGTCCTCCAAAAGGATGGTTCCCAGCCATTGCTGTCACCGCCACGTTGCACACGATGCCTGTGCCTCCTGTTGTATCTGTATGTGCCTGAAAGGAAGGGGCACACAAAGGGGGGAAAAGGGGTATTATTTTAGGTTATCTGTCACACTTTTTGTTCAACATGTGTTCCCTTCTTGCACTGCCGTGTTATTGGACCACTGAAGGGCCAGACCAGATTTATTTGTAATGCAGCAAGTGAGAACTTTTGGCCTTGACAGCAGTAGCAATGCATTTTTGTCTTTGCTTTGATCTATACATTATATTAGAAGACATTAATGCAGGGAATGCAGTTCATGCAGTATGTATAGATGATGCCTTTTGACTCCAGTCCACTGATGCCATCTGCAGTAAGTTGGTGCCTCGTGATGAGTTCACTAGCCCTTCATAACTGCTCTAATAATGCAAGTAAATCTGAAGATCTGCTTTGATGTTATCTCCTACCACACACTAAACCCCTCTGACACCTTTATGCATAAAGATGAGTTTATTCATGAAGAGTACTATTCTCTATTGAAGTAAGAAAAACAGCTGCATGTCTTCTGTGGCTCTGGAGGGAGATTTATGAAGAAACTTAGCAATGTCATTTGGGGTTATCATTGCTTGAGGCTTTAAAAGTCTGTGTTACAAACTCTAAATGAATTGGTGAATCAATCACTTGACAAAAAATTATTCAGGAGTAACTTTGAACATTGATAATTAGTTACAAGATGCAAAGATGTCACCTTGGATTCTGGGAACTTTTGACAGTGTTGAAACACAATAAAATGAAAGTCAGTTTATCGAAAATAGTTGAAATTCAGCAGTGATCAGTCATGGTAGCAGTTAGTTTGGAGCACAAATGTAGTTTTTCCTACACTAAGGCGAGACCAGAAAAAATAGCCAGTTGACTTTCTCGAAATTATGGGAAAAGGAATAACTTGTTAAATGTTAATGCAAATCTGGAAAACTTTACTTTAAATTGTAAAATAGGGCATTGGCTTTGGCAGAGGATCATTGTGTTACCTGTTTTCCACCAACACGATACCGGTGCTGGGACAATTCTGCCTTTTTAGTACCAGCGTCCATTTCAACAGGTTTTGACGACTAAATGTCATATTGTATAACTAGCAAAAGTAGTTCAAACTTTGGGCTAGATTAGACAACAGCATTGGCAGTGTCTTGGAGGGAAAGGGTTTCCCTTCTATTTGTGGTTAATTTTCCATTGCAGTGCAACCAGAACTAAATGCCTAAGGACTTCTACTTTTAATGTATTAAAACAAAGTAGGACATCAATAGAATCTGGTCAATCAGCTTAATTAAATGTCCAATTCTAAGGGTTTTTTCTGGTGTGTGGTCCAACTGCAATCTCACTTCAGATGCCTCCCTCTAGGATTTAATTTAGCAGGTTTATGTCCAATCCATTTAACTTTCAGACTGCCTAAGCATAACAGCTTGAAGCAACATGCAGATAAATATCAGCTATTATTAAAACCGTATTTTGTTTGTTTGTTACATTGTTCTGCATTGAAGAGGACATTGCAACAGACCAGGCTACACTGTGCATTACGTAATAACAGTTAGATAAAAGAGACATTCCATTGCAATGGCAGGTTTTGCACTTGGCAGTGTGAATGAATTTGAATATTCTGAACAGCACAGGTTAAAATGAGTACCTTTGTCTACTCTCTCCTCATTTGCAAGTGCTGATTAAGTGTGTGAAAATACACAATTGCTCCCAAATCAGAGGCTGAAAATCAGTGGTGACAGATGCTGCAGATGATTGCCCACGCTGCTTATGGTCCACATGCACAGATTGCATAGCAGCGTGGAATTTCCAGAGGAAGACTTTGTAAAGCTCTCAACCCTTTTAATGGAAAACCCACAGCAAGAACCACAGCATCCCTTTCATCTGCTGCAGAGACAAACAGACTCTGTTTTAAGTAACTGAGTTTTGCAGTAAGAAGCTGCAATCCAGCCAACACAAGTAAGGGCATGACTGAGATTTAACCCTCTCCATGACACTGTAATCATCTAGATCTTTTCAGTAGCAACATACATCACAAGGGTCGGGAAAGACAGAATGTCTCCTAACCCCCTAATTTATTTAAAAATATAAATTTTTTTTTATGGGGGATCATCTGTTGTAATCATTTCATAAACACTACCCACATCTAAATAGAGCCTTATTAGGTCGGTTGTAAAGTAAGTATGTCTCCCTGCATCCCCAGAAACATCTCCCATCAAAACAACTAAATTATTTTCCTGCTTTCCTCTTCTTTTTTCTCCTCCAGTGAATTATCAGATTAGGCAGAATTCTGACTACTGGGCCATAGTGAGTTGCACATTGTTGACTTTTATTTCAGTCAGAAATGACTGAATTACTCAGCCTGCTGATAAAGTCTCTGTTGGCCAAGCCCTCTTGCATGGCCTGACCACTCTGTTTATTGTTAAAGGAGGCGTTCTTTCATCTGACTCTGATAATGAGCATTTGGACTTTTTGCAGCATTGTGCATCACTCTGCCAAGTGAACATCTGCAGCAATTTCTGCTCTGGTCTTTGTGACTGACGAAATAGTTCAACCCTCATATTGACATTGACACCTCTCTTGTCTCAGGGCCATAATGAGGATGTTGCATGAATGTTTTTTTTTTTGGTTTTTTCACTGAGGCTGTGTGCTCATGTAGGAGTTAGTGGAGCTGTCTTGGACATACGAGAGGTGCTGGATTTCTCATTAGGAACACAGACTAGAGATTGTGGAGATTTACACTGGGGAAAAAAACATTTTTCACATGGTAGACATCAAGATTTGTCTGTCATTTGTGTTAAGAGCTCATTACAGCAGTATCTCTACATTGCATTTCCCAACAACTGTCACCTGTCAAACTTGTCAAAATGACACACAGCTGAGGCAATTACTGTCAGATTTTCATTTTTATTTATTTATTGATCATCCTTCATATATTCAGTACCTTTAGGTCTTCTGTCAAGCCATTGTATTTTAATTCTACTACACATATTTCTTCTTCATTCTAAATAAACCGGAAATACAATATTATAGCGAGGGGATGCAACCATCTCAGATTTTTTAGAATCCCCAACGATGCAACCACACACATTTTACAAAATGTTAAACTCTCACTTCAGGGCACAAAGATTTCCTCCTCCTGTAAGTCTCTGTGAGCTCTCTAATCTGGTAACAAAAAAAAAAAATCAGATGGTGGCTAGTTCTTGTTTGCTTAGCTACTGCAGAATCAATCCCACCTCATCAAATACTGCCACTCTGTCAGATGCTACTCCAGTGGACATGCACAAGGTGTCCTTTAGTGCCGTTTTTGATGCACTGGCCACAGCAATATTGTACAGCAAGAGATAACAGTCATCTTCTAAAAAGCAAAAAAGTTCATGTTGTTTTGCACATGCTCTTTGCTTTCTCCTGCTGGTTACGATGAGGCACAAAATACTGTTTAGGTGTTAGAAAAATGTGTTGTTTGGTAAAAAAAATAAATAAATAACCCTTCACAACAATAATCCTGCATGTTGAAAAATCGTGCTCAACGACTGTGTTTAGACGTGAAGCCAAGGTGTTCTTTACAACTGTCTGCATGTCACTACCTCATCACCATAACCCAGTGCATCACAGCACCAACGTCAATGGACAAGATGCCACCAGCTTTGAACAAAACCAAAGTATTTGATACCCTGGAAATGTGAACAGGCTGGCAGTAGATCCTATTGTGTTCACTCTTAAAAAAACAAACAAAAAAAACCATCTAAAGTTTGAATGGTCAGTGACAAATCCAAAAACTTTGATACCATTAAACTTTCAATGAAGTTTTCAAAAACAGCAACAAACCTTTTTCTAGTTTTAGTTGCCCCTAAAAACATAACATGCTGAAGCTGAAAGTTTGTGCACAGCAGAGTTTATAATTGAATTACATGTCATTGGACACATAAAAGCACCACAGTCACAACAGGCCAAGGACAGACAAATCTGCACTTATTTTGAATTATGCATACCTTCATGGAATGGAAATTTGTTGTGTATGCAGTAGCACAAGTGGCGAAGTTGTCTGTAAAGTGCCCCCTCAGAGGAACTAATGGAGCTTCTGCCTCCAGATGAGTTGGGGGGGGGGGGGACTACGCTGGCCAAATTTAGCTGTTGAGAAAAGGCCCCGTTTCTGCTTTAATGCAAAAGGGAGTGCGGCTAATGCCTCTGAGACATTCAAGTGCTGACATTTTAGTTGTTTATTTACTTTTCTGCCTTCGTCTGTGCATCGCTAAAGGGACAGCCGCGAAGCCTGACTCTATCCAACAGGGTTTCGCTCACCAATGGTGGTGGTACAAGCGTTCCGTGGGCTGTTGTCACACCATCCGTGATCAAATGTTTGTTTACTATGTCCCACTCGGCAGTATAACATGTCACTTGTGAATGCCAAATGCCAGAGTCCAATCTGTCTGGAGCTGGCAGACAGAGAGGAAGGTCTTGTTCGTTCCATTTGATAATTTTGTAAGGGAATTGTATCAGCCCCCGGTGAAATTCAATAGCCAGAGCTGGGAGTTGTATCTGAAACACAGAAATTGTTGGGTTGTGACATCACTACAACGATGTCCATCGGGCCTTACAAAATGTGGCAATCCCTCAAATACCCTGGGATACTCAAGTAAACGGTGTTATTGTGACAAATAGGAATGATGGTTAAACTACAAAAGTAAGACTGTTATAAACGCATCCTTTAAGAGAGCACCACAGCGTCGCATTATGAAGTTTCCTTTTCAGTTCCAATTTAAATGAAGTCTCAGCAGAATAAGGAATTTAAAAAAACCCTACCCATGTGGTGTAATATGTCATCATCAGTCATGACATTTTAGAAATATCTTACTACATTTTTCAGTAGTGATTTTTAATTTGGTAAGATGAAAGTATTACAGGCTGGGTTTAAAAAGCACTGCTTTTATGTTTGATATTCAAAAAATGTTTCATCACTGGAGTGCTATTTACAAAGCCAATACAAAAATAAAAGAGCTGGACAAGATTTAATTCCCAACTATGCTCAGAGCTTACACTGCTTTACAACACACCTACGCTTTAGTTCAAATTCCATTTTTTAAATAGAACATTTCCCTGGCCTGTCGTCCTTTATATGAAAGAAATTACTATGTAGCTGTCATAGTCTATGGTGCAGATTAGACTCAGAAAGCAGACTTGGAAGATACAAGTTAACACGTTTATTTACAGCAAGGGTTTTGGCGAGATTGACAGCAGAAGGAGTTTCTGTTAGAGAATCCAGGGCTCCAACACAGACAGGTCCACAGAATAATCTCTCCACAGGGAAACTCTCTCTCAGTAACTCACTCAGATTCAATCCCGGATTCCTGTGCAAAGGAGAACAAACCGGTGAGGCAAAGTCACAGAGCTAAAGCATGCAAACGTACAGGTTGAAGGAGGCAACTTCACTAACTGTTTCCAGTGTAATGATCAGGCGTCGACTGAAGGTCTTCCTCCATCTTAAGTAGTAATCAGCAAATCAGACAATTACCAACAGGTGAGTTCATCACTCCCAGGTGCACAGAACTTAAGGGCAGGAACCAGAGGAAGGCCCGCCCCTGAAACACAGGGTGTGGTTAAGCTTACACACACAAACAGAGGAAGAGAGAGAAAGAGAGAAAACCAAGAGGAGAGATAGAGAGAAAAGGGTGAACCAGCACAGGAGGACTGGAGGACCATGACAGTAGCACGTCACTGATTATTTTCATTGATGTATGTTTTTATATAGAAAGATTCGGACTACAAAGTAATGCCTGTAGTTTATAGTTTAGGCTTGTGAGGTGAAGTGGGAGCATCTCTGTCATCCAAAGCCATGGGGGGGGGGATGTCTGCAACCAGTTGGTGTGTGCACATGTCTGTCATACATGTTTGGGCAGCCTTTGAATGTGATGAAGAAACAGATTATGCTCGTGTTCAGGCATGAAGTGTCACAGTATACTTAATTTTCTACTTCTGTGCTCCCTAAGGGCTTGTGACAGTTTTCACTCACAGCAAGCTATAAGCTGTAACATCTGCTGTTAAGTAGTAACTTAAAGGGGCAAGAAACACTTTAAAGAGTTTACCACCTCTTTGTCTCATACCTGCTGGGTATGATGAATTTGTATCATCATCTTGATCCTGGGGCGCACGGTGGAACAGTGGTTAGCACTGTTGCCTCACAGCAAGAAGGTCCTGGGTTTGACTCCACCTTCTGGCTGGGGCCTTTCTGTGTGCAGTTTGCATGTTCTCCCCGTGTTTGCGTAGGTTTTCTCCTGGTAGGTTCCTCCCACAGTCCAAAGACACACAGTTACAGGGGTCAGATTAATTGATAAATCTAAATTGCCCATAGGTGTGAATGTGAGTGCGAATGATTGTCTGTCTCTCTGTGTATGACCTGTGACAGACTGGCGACTTGTCCAGGGTGTACACCGCCTCTCGCCCTATGGCAGCTGGGATAGGCTCCAGCCCCCCCGCGACCCTGAATTGGAATCTCGATCCTGAGATTTCTTCATTTGAGGAACTTGTGCCATTATTTATTTCTGCAGTAATTTATATTTGTTAATATGTACAAATGAATTGAGTCAGACATAACATGGCCACTTGAGATCCTTCGAGTGCCAGAGATAAGATCAAACTCGGTAAAGAGTCATAAGTTTGTTAATCTGTGGCTAAAAACAGCCACCAACAATTGCACTTTTAAAAAATGTGAGCACCCAGCTGTTTCAAATTACTGACCCTTTGGAAAAGAAACTATAAATATGATTCATTTTTATAAATATTCATCTTTAGAAGGGACCAATTTAACATTTTAATGCCAGCCATATGCTTTCAAACCACTTCATTGCCTTTTTTAAAAAACAACACAAGCAAAAAAAAACATTTATGTCCCTTTTCCAATCACAGCCATCTTCTACAAGCATTTTCAAATGCTCAAAAATGATGACTGGAGCTACCGTGACAACGAATGTTAACTTTGAGGGGATCTGTTACTTAATCATTGATAGATGTTTTAGTTGGATCTTTGCTGTAATTATCTGGCTTACTCATCTCTTCTTGTAGAATATGACTTTTGTTTTTGTGTTAATTAGAGGGCACAGTACAGTGAGCTGGAACAAAGCGCTGCTGATGTAACCTGAAAAACAAGCACTTCTTGCTGGATTTTGGTTTGTTTGTTGTGTTTAAGGAAAATTTGGGGGTGTTAATAACAAGGAATACTGTGCTGTTAATGATACCATACATAGTAAACGCCATATTTATCACTTTGCTGCATTACTCATTTTCACATGGAGGAAATGAATCAGCTTAGCATGTGCAAACCAGCAGCTGCAGTTTCAAATTTGTATCTGCTCTGTGATATTTCCCCAGCTTCTCATATTCTAATTTTTGAAAACTCCCATTACAAAGTCTGTCCCTGGCAGGTTTCACATTCCTGTCTGGTCTTCCAGCTGTATGTGCCTGTCGAGAAAATCTCAAAGCTGTTTACTAGTGAAAACAGATTCCGTGGATATCAAAGTGTTTGAGATGATTGATAAGATTATTGCTTATGTTCCAAGAGTGAAGCTATGACTGTCACTTGAGAGTTGCAGTGTATAGCAAGGAAAGGGGTACAGTGCCAGGGAAATTTGTAAGTGGTTATTGACAGTTTTAGGAAGTTAAAGGAAAGTCCCTGGAGCAGCCCATGGTGGAAAATTCACATACAGAGGAAATATCACTTATAAAGTTGGTGTCTAGTTATTCTAAAGAGGTATTTGGTGATCTTACATCAGTACAGCTGTGTGTGGGGGTTTGGTTCTGGATAGCCAGGTGCCCTTAGGTCTGGAGGTGTACTTAGAACCTGCCAAAAAACTTCATTGTAAAACCGCTGCTTTTGGCAAATACCTGCATACTCCTGCATAAGTGTATCTACTGCAATTAAAGTGGAGTTTTAATTAGCAGCAAACCAGGCTGTGCAAAACATTTGAGTCTGTGCACATTCTGACAGTCCATTAAAGCCAGTGAGGCTTCTTTTTGGTCTAGCCAGAGGAACTTTATAGTATTACAGCATACTAATCAATGACACCATACAGTATTATTAAAATGTAACTTTGTTTCTCTGCAGGAGATCCAAAAAATATTAGAATAATCCGTGTACCATCATGCACTGTTATGTACAGTGCTTAACCTGCCATGAAAACAACAAAATGCAAATACTTTAGAAATCTGTCAAAAACCTATTTACAGTAAAACTAAAAAACCTTACTGAATTCACTGAACTGAATTCACATTTTTATACCCAAATTTGAGCTGGCACACTGGCTGTCTCTGAGAAGTCAGAAATCAATCAAGCATAACATTCAACATCTAAAACTAATTTTTCTGTTCAAGAATGCAGGTAAATAACTGTAATTTTGACATCTTAATCAAAAAATAATAATGTGCTTTACTATTTTTTTTTGTAAAATAGTACATTTGAAAATTCATGGATAACAACAATAATTATATTTTAGCATTAAAAATATAATTTCCATTAAAGAGCCTGTGCGTACCGGGGGATTAACCATTACAGAAACACAAAAAATTATTTTTGTAATTACTGATACTGTTAATTTAGGGCATCTGTGGCATAAACCTTACATTGGGTGGTTGTCTAATTTGTTAAGCACTGTACAGTATGTTTGTTATGTAGTTGTATGAGAGAGCAGTGTGTATAGACATATACATGAGTATACTGACAACAAAGTTGACTTGGATATGACAACCTCATAGATGCTGCCGGCTGGCAAACCTTTTCTGCCTTGAATTGCTCTGGCTAGTATTGTAGAAGGTAATCCTTAGTTATACACCTTGACCTTATATGCGTACATCATTTATTGTTGGCTTAAATCAACATTGTTTAACATAACATGAGTTCATATGTGACCTAGCAGCTGCAAAGCCACAGTAGGATATTGTAGGTTTTTGTCACACTCTTAGCTTAGTTTGCCATTATGTTAATGCTGCTTATTGTATACTGGGTATCAAACAACAAAGGAAACAATGAGTAGCAAAACATGAATACATTGCATCCTACATTTAATCCAGTCCTTTAACATTGCCGTCACTACATATTCTGATGATATGAAATGTATGTAGGTCAATACTTTTTCAGGGGAAAACATGTGATACCAAACATATTGTTGAGCATGTGGGATGTTATAGCGATTAAAAGTGGGCATCTTTCAAGTCAGTACTGTGTTATCATTAAGGCATATGTCTCACTGTGCATATCAAAGTACACAAGCCTGTTGTTTTCAGTGTACACCCACACACCAGAAGCCTTTTAAACACATTAACTCTCAGTGTGTTGGAATATGGTATTATTCTACATCTCGATGATATAAGAAATGTTATCATGTTTGCACATCCCTGCTGTATCCAGATTCCTTCCTTTGTCTAATTTGTGCTGAATGACCCTTTTGCAATGAACCGTCAGATTCAAGTAGGCTGATCTCTAGACTCCGGCATTAAAATTGTATGTCACTGTAGAGATTTAAAGAGCGTCTAAAAATGCATTTTTCTTACAATCCGTCTCATTATGCTGTAGAGAAATTCCACTTTTGTGACTTCTCTGCCCATGGGGACATTTTGTTCAAATGTCTTCAATAAATACTCTTTAAGAGGGCCATTAAAGAAAAATTAAAGACATGCGAACTATGATTTAATCCTGGTTTGCATATTTTATTTATTAACATCAGCCAGTTTGAATAAATTGCAGTGTGTGGCAAGAAAGTTGACATGATTTCTGCAGCAAGGGTCATAAATAGGTCATGAAGACATTGGCCTCTATTCCCAGTGGAGAACAGACCAAACATTTTGTTGATATTAGAGTCAAATCTACATTTTTTTATCACTACATGAAAGAAATAAAATGCCCAAAAACATATTTTGAGGTGATGTTTTTAGGGATAAAGGAATATCAGGTTCAACTACCTCTGCAAAAACTTTCCTTAACCTCTGGCAACTTAACTTTCTGACATACTGTGTCCTACATTACATTTTGGCTTTTCTGCACCTTACATTATGCTCAAAGTGTTTTATACTTTTTTAAACAATGGTGCTATGCTTAGTTTAGTTTAGTTATGTATATCCCCATATGAGGACATACTTTAAAAAAAAAAAAAAAGAAAAGAAAATTACTGCTTTCTAGATCCAAATAATCCCAAAGGTACTTCGGCCTTCCTGATACAACCCTTCCATTTATCTGGGATTGTCACTAGCAGTACACTAACCCCCTGAGGCTGGGTTTGTGTCTCCTCCCGGAATCAAATCAGAGGTCTTTTGTGTGTCAGGCAAATGTGTTAACCCCCACACCAGGGATCCAACTAATCCCAAATAGCTAGGAGACATTAAAAATGTATCCCATACAAGAGCTCAGATCTCAGGAGGTTACATTATTTTTTTCTTTTTTCAAGTTTTATAAAATTGTACATTTAAATATGCAGGTACAATTTTATAAAACTTGAAAAAAGAAAAGAAAAAAGTTGTAGATTTAAATATGCAGGTGCCTCCAATTATGGTTAATACATTCACTTGGTAAGCAAAAGGTTGTTGGTACAATTCCAGCCAGAGACACAAATCCCCTTTGGGGTTGTCAGGAAGGGCTTAAAACTCTGCCAAATCAAACAACATGAGCTACCTGCTGTGGCAACCCCTTGTGGCAAGGGAGCGATCGAAAGTAGCTGTCTACATTTAAATTTGCAGATGTACTGCAAATATTGTCCAGTAGACGAAGTTTAGTAAAATAAACATCTAAATGTATATTTTGGACATTTTCTTTCCACTAGTCTGAAAGGTGGCATGTTATGGAGGCAAACCAGTCCAAAATCTCAGATCTGACCAGTGCATGTTTTGCCTGTAGTGTCTTACCTTAGTACTGATTTTAATGTTTACAGCACTGTTGCTGATTCTAACCTCTACAGTATGTGAAAATACACTACAAACCCCCCACTTACTTTGTTGTGGTATGCATCATCTATGCGTTGTGGTCATTTCAGGTTCCGGGACAGTGCTCACTATACCCCTGAATACAAGTCAAATTTGATAACTCCAAGGAGATCTTACAGGCAGCTCAGAAATCCAGCTTGGAATGTGTTTACCAAAAGCTCTCCTGTTTAGCAGTCCATCAGCCAACTCAGAGTCTAATAGGTGTTGCCATGGCAGAAGGCATCTGTGTGGAATGAGTAAGTAATAGCTCTGTCTTAGCTGAAGTGGCTCACACTGCCTCGCCACTTTTCCTGTGTAGGAGCAGCAGCAGGGCTCACACAGATTCTGAGAATTTGGGCTTGCATTATTGCTGGTTTCTGCCTTACAGCTTTTCCATTTGTAATGCTCTTTCATTAATCAGCATTAACACCGTTCCACGGGGAGCCTGATTCATGTGGTGCTCCCATGGGTAGTGCTTCATCCCCTCTCATTTGTGGTGCAAAAATGAACCAAAGTCTGTGAAAAGGACCGTCTGATGAAAAACATCGATGCAGCACAATATGCAGGCTTTCTCATAAGGTGATTAATATGTAGTGGCTTTTATATGCTGTTGGTGAGTGTAGGTAATGAATACAAATACAAGTATTACTCATCGGGGTTGCATCCTTACCAGGAAATGCACTGGAAATGGTTCTGCAGTACAATAATGTGTAATTATCGTCTTTTATGATCAGTATTTTTACAAGCTCCAGTAATCAAGTAGCAACTGGGTCACCTCATTTAGAGAGCGTCGGAGGGTATTACGTTTCCCCTTTTCAGCTCACATCAAAGGGAACACGCCTGATCAGGATGGTTTCTTAAATGTTACATATTTCTGTTTCATCTCCCCTTGACGCACCGTATCTGATAATTACTGTATTTTCTCTAATGTAGAAGATTTGATGAAAGAACAAAATATGAGCTGCAATAACAAGAAACATTGTTTTGAAACTGAGTGTAAAATACACCATCTTTGATGCAAGAATTAATACTGCGCTTTCTTGAAGTTCAGTAATTACAAGATTTGTCAATATTGCAGCTCACATGCTCATGAATCGTTATTCTCTATACAACCCTTCCCACACACACACTCACTCGCAACAAACACTGTCAACAAAAAAAAGTTTTTTTTTCTTTTTTTACTGTTTTTTCAAGATATATTTTTCAAAATATACTTTAAACAATCTCAACTTAAGATCTACGTACTACCTTTCTCACAGCTTTCACCCTTAGATGTTATTGGTGATTGGGCCTGCTGAAGTAGAGAAAACCATGCTGCGTGATAATAAGTGATCATGCAATAGGTCACATTCAGTGGGGCTCATCTCAGCCAGTTTTGTTTTCTGATAAAAACCACAGTTGGACGCTCTGAGCAAGCTTTTAAGTGGACCTTAAAATTAGTTTGTCACAGACATTGCTACATGGTTAAGGGTAATATTCATGCTCAGAATATTTGCTTTTAACATCATACCACAACCAAATATTTTAAATGATGTTCAGTCAATCTTTTTAGTAAGAAAAAATGTAATTTAAAATAAAGGGGAATCAGAAACTGTCATTATGTGCAATTCATGTTGCTGAAGATATAACCAGCGTGTCCCCAGTGGTGCTGTAGCTGCTTATAAACTGGGCATCCAGTTTAATTTATTTACTTGAAAATGTTGTTATACACTTAGGTAAGCTCTTTAAGCCTTTATCTAGATACTGTCTAACAAACGGTGTGTCTGTATCACCACATTCTGGGGGATGTGTGTGTCTATTGGTGATAATGATGCCAACAATACACACTGGTGGGATAGTCCTCAGCATTGTCTTTTTCTTTCTTTTCTTTTTTTCAAAACACCAAATTGGGAGGCCTGACAGTCACTTTTCTTGTTACTGGAGCCACTATTTTTTTCTTAATTTAAAGCAAATTTTCATGACTGGAAACCCAGTTATAATACAACCCAGCCATCTTTGAAAGTTCCCATTATTTTTAAAATTGGTGATCTATACAACAAGTGAAAACAGAGAAAAGGGGTTTTTGTGTGTCACGGTTTCTCAGTGGAGCAAAAGACTACAACAGCCAGAATGCCTGAATTCATTGTGTTCTTTTCCTTCCAAGGCAGCTCCCAGGCCCCTGTTTTTGGATACGCCTGACCTTGGCTTCTGTGGAGGCGAGCATGTGAAAAACAAGGGCATACAGTCTGTAGTTTGAAGCAGAGCCTGGATTTTACAAAAAAGGGTGATCTCAGGCAAAGTGGTGCGAATTCGGAAGTACTGAAAAAGCCTAACCCTCTTACCTATTTGCGTCTCAGTCTAACCAAACTTAACCACAGAGAAGACAAGCCAGAAAATGGTCATAAAGAAGGATTTTAATAGTAATTTGAAACCTAACAAACAGTTCCACTTCTGCTGATAGAAGAGTCAGATCACAAAAGTTTCAAATGTATAATGGTTTTATTTCCAACTTGTTTTTTCAGAGCTGGAAGTGACCATATTTGGATAAGAAGCTGGATTGCTAGGTTGTCAGCTAAAGGTAGAAAGCTTGTGAAGGAAAGACTGTGAAGGTGTTACCTGCTATTTAGTACTAACATACTAATGAAATACTAAAATTTTCACTCACCAGAACAGTAGCACAGACTTCTTGAATGGGCTATATTATTTATCAGATAATTCCATTAAAAATGCTTTACAAGGCACCAACACCTAAAACACAGTAGAGAAGTCCAGTCTCAGTCACACAGGCCTAGAGACTGGTCGTTAAACCCCTGCCAACCTCCAGTCACTAGGGTAAAATGTGGATTCCCCGAACAGTTGGTGAGTGGTTTCTGACTATTGCTGGGTGAAATCGGTTACAAAGAAGGGGCTGCACCACAATCCTCCTTGCAATTGCTTTGGTCACTAGCAGATTGCTGTGGTCACTTGTAGTTTTCATGGACGACATAAACTTGTCTGCAAATATTCATCATTTACTCTCGGATCTGTAGTGAAACCTTCAGAAGTTTCACTACAGCTTGGAAACACAGGTTTGCTTTCACAGTAACAGTTGTGCCTTACCACTGCAACCAACACATTTCAAAAGGCGCAACTTTAGTCTGAGGGAGAGTGTGCTCCACTTCTGATTTGCATCTCACATTTCACAGTTTCACTCATGCTTGGCAAGTAGTTTGCAAGTTTTTGCAGACAAGTTGGCATCTGCCACGCAAACTGCCGGCAGTAACCTGGTAGCAAACAAAGCAATCACCATAAGGTTTTTGATACAGCAATACGCCATGTAACATTAAAATTAATTTTTTCACACGTCCAGAATGACTTGACAGCCATTTTGGATGTGTGAAGTGGGATTTATGGTCCAGTGCAAGTGGCACATTTGCTGTCCACTCCAGTCTAGGCTGCCCATCTACCTGGAGAGAGCTCTGCTGTCAGATGGAGGCAGTGTACAAAGTCTGTGGTACAACCGGTCTGTGGGCCACTCTGTGCCGTTGTTGGTCCGTCAGCCAGTCGTGGAGAAGAGCGAAGTTATAATATACAAAGAACTGAAGTGAAACCCATCTTTCTCCCATTCCCATGAACTCCGCTTTCGCTTCCTTCTCTAGTCCAGCCCACTTGTCAGCCAGTCAACATTCAACAGACTCTTATGTCATCCGCTTTCAGCTACACACAGTCAGGATCTTGGAGGACTGCATGGGAGTGTGTCTGGTGTGGGTTAAAATCCCCCGTCTGACAGGAAACGTGTATGTGGATGGACACATTTGCAGGACCGTAAATCCCGCTTGACAATCATGGTCACAGGCTTCGAGACTAGTCCATGACTATCTGGCAACCACTGTTGTGAGGGAAAAATTAATATTCCCTGACCAGTTGTGAGTGGTTATTGGAGGTTAATGGCAGTCGCTGGGAAAAATATTCCTAAAACCCCAGTCAAACAGGCCTAGAAATCGGTCAGTGACCTCCATTTTTCCCTAGCGACCCACCTGTCACTGGGAATACACATTTTTACCTTGTGACTGGTGGGTGCCAGATGGTCGCTGACAGGTCTAAAGACCTGTATGACTAAGGCCTTAGTAATTTCACTAAGGTGAGGCCTAGCAGCTACTGACAAAGGCTGCCTGTGCCGACATGTTAGTCAAAGCAGTTGCACACCTAATCATGAATAACCTGAAGCCACAATATAATTTAAAAAGTTAAAAAAACACATACACAGTCTTTATAGGAGGGAAATTGACTATAGAGAACAAAACTGTTGTGTGTACCAGACTGCAAACATGTTTTTTTGTCCTCTAAAGTTGGATATTTTGACATGGGAGTCTATGGGGTTTGAGGTTGCCTTACAGTTGGAAAATCTGAAATTAGTCCAAAGATTTAAATATTTTTAATTCATTTAAAATCATTAAAGATGTCATAAGATAATCACTGTAATTAGTTTAATACTATAAGAATAAAACTGAGAAAGATGTGGCTAATGTTGAAATACAGATTTCTGTATGGGCTGTGTGCCTATTCTGGTTAAAGAGGGATGAACAGCTTCAGCTGGAAGTCAGTTGCTTTCACAAATCATGGATGAGTGGTCGATGCACTGAGCGCAGGTTGGCGTAGCAAATGGAAATACCTCAGCGGGACTTCAGAATTTTTATCTGTCAGAGAAATAGATGCAATGATCTGATAGATGTTGCAAGGGCCTCAAACTTTCAAATGGAAATGAGACACTTCGGAGAAAAATATGATTTGGGTGATGCTTTCATGGAGTTTGTCCGGAAAGAGATGTTTGTCAGAGTGGAACTGCTGTGATGTCATGATGGGAAGAGAAAAACAATGGCATATTCCTGTAAATGTGGCAAAAATAATAAAAAAAAATAGCCTGAATTTTGTTTTAACAGGAGAGCAGCAAGTGGCACTTACATATTCCTAACCAGAGTGACAACCTCCTAAAAATACTGTCATTATTATTTATTCTTTTTCAAAGAATATAAAGTATTTTCCAAGTGTCTGAGGGCACAGTTTCAAAGTAGACTAACATAGTAATGAATAGTCTTGAATGCATAAAGCAGAAAAGCAAAAGCCAAATACATTAATAATTCACTTCTGTCTTCTATTTCATGAAAATGAAACCATCAGATCAATAATCTCCAGTGGCTCTATGTGTCTAAGAATGAGCTCCTTTTCTCCATGTTACATCAGTGAAAGCATTTCGGGTGTGGCTCTGTGGTCAAATAACCAAAATCACAATAACTGGGAAGAAAAATTCTTCTTTTTTTTTAAAAAATTCTCTCAATAAACACTTCATTTAAATGTCTTAGTAAAGTTAAACGGGTTGGCTACCAGGCAGAGTTGGTTTGTTGTCCAGCTCATTGAAACTCTACAATTATTAATAATTTGTAACAACTTTGTAGAATTGAAAAATCCACCCCAAAAGGTACCAATCGCATGAGGAATAAGAGGTGGCAAGACAAGGGCAAGCGGATGATCTCAAGAACTGTTGGGTAAAGTATGACTATGTACAGGGCTGATTTGGTACAAGTGAAACTATTGAGGGTGGGGTGTACAATTAAGTGGAAACAATCAGGGAATCAGAGGAGGGAAGACAAAGACACCAAGTCAAGCCACAGGAGACCTGCAAGAGAAAGAATTTAAGGAAGGGAGCAAGAAGAGGAAACAAGGAAGACAGGCAAAACAGAGGGAGAAAAAACGAGGCAACGCATGAGACACTAGGAAACTGGAAACATTACAAAAAAAAAGGAAGGATAGCAGGAAGCAATTCTTGCTTAAGGACACTTTGAGATGCAGATCAGGGGAGCTGCGGATTAAACCATCAAACCACCTTCCAATTAGTGGGCAACCTGGTCTAACTCCTGAGCCACCCTGAAAGGCATGCTGTCATTTAAAAGCAAACCTGACTGAACAGACCCACCCGTTTTCCCACAAATGATCCTAGTTCTATATGATCTTTTTTTTCTTAACACTGATCATCTTTCAACATTGAACAATTGAACAGGTTCCCAAAAAGTTGAATCTGTTCATCTGGACGTGGCGTTTTTTTTAGTGGGAGAAACGTTTCGTTGCCAACTGGTAACTTCTTCAGTCTCAGCTGACTCAGCTGACAATTTGCATACCATTGATCATGA
>VUQS01035631.1:0-15191 GCA_015108495.1 Heterochromis multidens | reverse complement strand
GAAGTTACCAGTTGGCAACGAAACGTTTCTCCCACTAAAAAAAAACGCCACGTCCAGATGAACAGATTCAACTTTTTGGGATTCTTTTACCTGGATTATTGAGCATGCATCAAGAAATTGAACAGGTTGAAGTATAAATCTGCTGCTGCAACTGGAAATCACATTACTTCAACATTTATTAACTAAATTTGTCATGTTACGTTAATGAAACTTTAAATACTGCAACACTGATATATAATTCAAATCACAACATTTTAATAGAGAAAAGAAAAAAAAATCTGTTTCATGTTATAGTAGCCTTACTGTACCATAATATTCAAGACTTCTACCTATTTATGTATTTACTGCATTAACTATTTTCTTCTCTCATTCCTTTTTCTTCTTTCAGCACTTTTAGTTGCTCGTGTAGGCACGCAGAATGCTTGAGCAGATGTCGGGGCATATTTTTGTGTAGTTGTAGCATGGTACAGCTTTATGCATTCACATAGGCTTGTTTTGTATGCATCTATACTCAATGCACATCTGGCTCAGTGTGTGTAAAATCTCTGCAGACATTGCAGCGTTATGAATGTATACACGTGCGTGCATGTCTAGATTGGTTGGTGCAGCCATGCGTACATGTCTGTATGTGTGTAGGCTTGTGGATGTAGATGTTTGGAAGATGCACACATACTGTGTGTGCATTACATTTGCTGTTATTACTTCTTTTCCCTTTAGGTGGTTATGTAGAATAGTTTTGGAGATGGGGAGAGGGGCTGTAAGAGAATGATTTTTATTTACAGAACTATATAAAGTTGTACAATATTTATCGAGTGAACTGTTGTACATCTACATGTAAGTACTGTGAAGATACTCGTGAAAAATATCAGAATTAAATTTTAAAGCCTAGCAGGGGGCAGTAAAACACGGCAGTGTTCACAGTACTCTACTCAGTACGTTTTAGGTTCTAGCCTTTTTAATGTGTATACCTGAAATATTAAGAGGCAGCAGGGAGTATGAGTGGCTTCCAGGTTCAAACATTCTTCCTTGCTGCAGTGTCCTGGAGCAAAACAGCAAAAAGGAAAAAAAAAATCAGCTCGAGGGCTCGTGTTCTTCTGGTAACCTTGACCTACCTATGAAGTATGTTCTCCCTGAGGAGCTAAGGGCTAAGAAGGGAAGACTGCACATGAGACACAATCACAATATTGTGTTTGTAGGATTTTAAAAAATTATTTATTTTGTTTTAATGTGAAATGCAGTTCAGTAAAACCTTAATAGTGTGTATGAATGTTTTCAAATATCAGGTGAACTGAATATGGAGACTTTCAGGTGTTTGCAGTTAGTTCTGTATAAATGCCTGGTGGGTTCCATAAAAACCTTTGTAGATCTGATTTTGCAGAGAGTGTAAGTGAGCACTCTGACCTGAAGTACTCTTACCTTTGTGGTCTCATGTATCATTGCACTGTCATCTTCATTCATCTCTGTTATTGATTAATCTGTGGAATTGCTTTTGCCATGACGCAATACAGGGAGGTGGTCTGTAGCACAGAGAGGGTATCCACCTCTGACCTTGCACATAAATCATACCCCTTAATAAAATTGACCTCTTCCATTATTTTTCTCTCGCTGTTTCCTGCAGGGTCAAAGCTAAGAAGGGAGTGAACCTGCTCCAAACCAACTCAAAGAGCACCCAGTGGAAGGTTGAATGGGAGGTGCAGTCTGGCGCCAAGCATTCCATCACCACCATCGATGTGAACAAGAACAAAGCAGTCAAGCAGGGGTAAGTCAACAGCCCTGGGCCTAAACACACTGTGTCTGTCTAACCAACTACTGCTGCTGCAGCTGTTGATTTCTGCTCCTGCTCCAGCTACACAGAGACAGTGATATTTGTCTTCCTTAACTATGGACAAAAGATCTATAAAAAGGTTTCCTTTTACTTATCAGTCATAGTTACCTGATGAAAGGCAGCTTCTGAAAGCATTTTTTGTAAATGCACAGAGAAGATAAAACACACCTTTGTCCCACAGCAGTGACTAAAGCACCCTCTGCCTTATAGGGCAAAGTTAAATGAATGAAGATATTATCTGCTTAGTCTCACTACATCTGCTGTTAATTTAGTTTACGTGGAGAGATGAGGTAGATGATTGTGACTGCTGGCATTAAAATACCTTTCAGATGAGATCTTGTCTGAGAACGGTAATTACGCCTCGGGCTCCTCAAAAGAATAAAACCACCCAGTCATGTTCCTGTCGTGTCTGACGGGATAGTAATGGACTCTGCATGGCCAGATTCTATGGTAAATGCAACTTGGTAAATGGTAAATGAAAGTAGAGCTGCAAAGAGATTTGCAAGCTTAATGCAGTCTAAATTGCATACAGCTTAATGCATTTGTTAGCCTGCATTTAGGAATAGCCTAAATGATTTGACCAGTAAATGAAGGTGAATCATGTATGGGATGTTCCGATAACTTTGCTTTTCTTTCACACTTAAAGGGCTGATTTACCGAAAACGTCTCAAACTATGGAATGTGGCCATGCAAAGAGGATTTCCTGGTTTGTTTTAGTGCCTCTGTGGTGTGTTCCTCTGTCTCAATACAACAGAGGTAATAAGTAATTAAGCTGAAATTTGATACTCCAGTCAATGAAACGCTATAATTAAAAAGCTCAACAGGATCTTGTTCATAAGCAATGATAAAATAGAACACGAGGTTGTCAGGTGGATTGGTATGTACAGCCCAGCAGTAATGCAAGCACTGTACTAGACTGTGTTGGTAGAGAGAGGGAACTGAGCTGGAATTCAGAGGTTTCGATTAGATTCATGATTTAACACTAGAGCCCCCAACATTACAAAACCGCTAGAACTGCTGGGGGGTCATTTTGACCCCATCCTGGAAAAATAGCAACAAAGGCAAAGAAGTCATTTCTTGAAGAAGTTAAGTTGTTAGTTTTCTTTTAATTATTTTAAGTAATACTTGACAACCGAAGTATTGAACATTAAGTTTTAGGGTTTTTTTTTATTAGTTTTACAAATGATTTCATTACAGTACAGAAAGATAACATTTTTTTTGGAATCCACTAATAAAGGGTATAACAAACAACACAATAACTAACACATCTAAATAATTTAATTATTGTAGATGAAGAACATTATGGAAAAGTTAAAAATGAATTTTACATAGGGCGTGGTAGGTCTATTAGTTATGCTAATATAAAGAAAGTATTAAAAACAGAGCTCTTGCTGTGAAGCAGATTGAACCGGTCAGTGCCTGCATTTTAAACCACAGGAGGCTACAACACAATAACAAACACATTTAGAACAGTAGAACAGTTAATCATCTCATCCACCTCCTCTTCCACCAGTCCTCCCTTAGTCTCTCTCTCATCCACACTGTTTCTCCCCAGTCTACAACACTCCACCTTGTCAGCTCTTCTCCCCAGGCCTGAAACCCTTCCTATTTGGCTACTCTGCTCCAGATTTTATCCTTTACTTGCTCAGATTAGATCTCCACATTCTGGATTCTGCTCGGTCAGCTAAGGTTCCCTGGCTGCTCTGCAAAGCCAACAACCCACCCGGTTCTCTATGCATCCGTCATTGACTCTAGCCCGGCTCAAATCCCATCCCCAACCTGTTCAGCCATGCAGTAATTATTCATCTCTTTTTTATTCAACACTCCCCTATATATTTATCGATTAATCACATCTAGCGAACTCTGGCTCATGATATAGCAGCCTTCATATCAAAATGTGTATAAACATTATGTGTTGTTAGGCAACCAGGCATGCCACTGATTGTTGTTTTATATTGATTTTTGTGGGTTAAAAATAACTCAACGGTTCTAGGTATAAATGGTCATATTTTTTTCTCTTTTCATCCCATGCACCCAAAATTGACTATATGATGAATAAATCAATTTTAGGAAAAGTTTTGAACTATGAGCTTGTGGAGGGTTTTTTTTTTTACATTACGTGATTTTAAAATGCCAACAGAATCAAAATGACCTCTTTGCCAGTTCTAGTGTTAAAGGAAATGTGAGAGGTGAGAATTATTTATCCAGGTGAAAGTCTCATTAAGGTTAAAAATCTCTTTTTTTTAAGAGAGACCTGGCCAAGAAGGCAGCAGAAATTACAGCAAATGTAACATTTAACAATATAACAAGTAAAGGAACCAGTACAACTGAAATTCAGCACAGGCAATTGAACACAAACACTCAAATCATATGCAATAACACACCATTACAAGAGCAACATCAAACGCAGTCACATTGGCCAAGAGACCTATTTTCTCAATCCTTTGAAATGGACAAACTCCCATATTGTAACTCATCATGAGATTTGGGTGGTGACCGAATTTTATCTATAGGATAGCTGGGCATAGCCTTAGACATAGGGTGCTGATGATGCTCAGAGTAGAGACAGTGTACCAAAAGAAGCCAACTGAGGCAGTTTGGACATTTGATTAGGATCCTTCATTGGGTGCCTTCCTTCAGAGGTTTCAGGCACGCCTAGCTGGGAGGAGATTCCAGGGTAGACCCACAATTCACTGAAGGGATTATATAAATTTATTTCATCCTGCCTGGGAGTGTCTCAGGATTCCCCAGGAGAAGCTCTGGGAAAATGTTGCTGGGGTGTAGAATACCTTTCTTAGCCAGGTACTACCTCAGGTTAGTGGAAGAAAATGAACGGACGTTCACCACAGTTTTTTAAATCACTGTTTCTTTGCCGTTGGGGTACTAATGGGAGCTACTGACAATAAATATTCTGGGTTATACAGAGTAAGGAGGATAACATTTCTGGAACTGCTGTTGAATTAAAAAATACCATTGATAAATGCTTTTAGTTAAACCTAAAAATATATTTGCCTCACATCTGTTTAAGCAGTGGTAATCTGAGTTAAAAGTATAATCAAAAACTCTCACTCTGGTCGAAATTAGAAAATGTGTTTGTTTAATGCTGTTGTTTTCTAATGTTGTGTGAACACACCCTTTAAACAGGTGCTTCCACAATAACACAGTGAACATCCATTATGGGTTTTTACAAGAGTGCAGTTTCCCCAGCCTGTGAGCTTGATCCACTGAGGGAAAGCAACTAAAAATGAGCAACTATAAATCAAAATATGTGATATGTTCAATTCATTAAGAACTGAAGGACTGGGAGCTTGGCTAGAGTATATTAGCAACTGCTGGTCTATATGATGGCATCCCCGTGGATCCCTGATGGTTGGGAAGGGGAAAAAAGAGCAGCAAGGAGGAAAACAGAGAATAACCTCACCTGAGAAAGCAATCCACCATTTCTCTCTTGTTTACTTCTTAGTGCCTCCTTAGCGACAGCCATTCTTGCTATATTTAGTGACCCATGTCGTGTAATCTTTGCCACCCTGTCACCTTGTGGGAAATGTCCAGTAGGGGGTCAAGCATGGACAGAAAAACAATGTGTCACACTGCTTTTTCTCTAAAACCAAGTCAATTGAGTGACCACCTAAAGCAAAACCACCAAACAATGGGCTTCTAAAGTCAAGGAGTGGAGTCAGGTATTCATGCTTCATTCCCATAAAATTGATTGAACATAATCTTGCAATCTATTTTATATAAAAGGCACCCAAGCCTTCTTGAAAATTATTGTGAAATTTGTTCACAATGATTGTATTTGGGGGTGTCATTTGAAAGGTTGCATGAGGACTTTCTTGATTAGAATTATCGTGTTTCCAGTCAGTTCGAACACTAAATTGAATTGGAAATATTGCTGATATATTTTATTCCTGATGTACTTTTATTTGTGACATTGGCAAGTTATTTGCAGTCATAAAGTCACTAAAGGTATCTTTTCCTGGATTAAAGTAGAATTAGATGTATCTATAAATATGTTAAACTATTGCCTTGTTAACCATTTTCACAAATGTGGCAAGTCAGCTATGGCTTTTTTAAGCAGTTCACTTTAATAACAAGGTATTAAAAGTCAGAAATTGTTGCCATACATGGGGCAGTTCAGAAAATTTGAAGGTATCATGGAAGACACCGCAAACTACTCACCAAGCGTTAGTGAAACTGTGAAAAGTTTCACTACAGCTCAGGGAGTAAATGGCAAGTGATTGCAGACAAGTTGGCAATCACAAGGGGGTATTTTGGTGCAGCACCCTCTTTGCGACCAATTTCACCTAGCAGCAGCCATCAACCTCCAGCAACCATTTGCCAACTAGTCAGGGAAAATACACATTATTCCGTAGCGGCCACTGCTTTCCAGATTGACACTGACTGGTCTGTAGGCCTGTGTAACTGAGGCCTTAGGCCATTTAATGATTCTAGATTGGCCGTAAATGCGAATGTGAGTGGTTGTCCACCGTAGGGCCAACCTCACATTTCTCCTGTGACAGCGGGTTTATGCCATAGCTCCCTGCGACAAGTGATCAAGAAAGTAGGATGCCTGAAATCTCTAATAACCATTATTATAGTGGTCTAAATTATGTCTCAAATTCTAGTTGTGCTGAACTAGGGTCAACTAACTTGGCTCTTAGATCACCCAAACTAATAAAGTTAGACAGAAAACAGCATTTTCAGTCTCAAATATGCCAAATAAATTAATTTATTATATGTTCAGTTGCAAAAATACAACTAAATTGGCATTACTTCTTTAATTCTGACAAAAACAAACTGACGAATTTTACCATGCGACTTGGGTTACATATATTTTAATATGTATTTTAATGGTGTCTTTTGGGAATGGTTTATCATTCCCAAATTTCTTAAAGCATTCATTTTTATTATATTCTGTTATGACTAAAGACAGTCTGTTCCTTCGTCTTTCCTTGTTTGAGCTAAATAATGAAGTTAGGTGGAAATTTCTCTTTTACATTTTAAGCAAGAATCTATGCAGAAACCTAAGACTCAAAGACTTTACAGTAATGAGCCCAAAAATACATGAATACTCAAGACAATTCTTTCCCTAATCACCCAATTAAATGAAGTAATAGGGAGAAATCTATTCTGTTTTCTGAGTTCAATAATTGTTCTCATTCATGTGTTTTTCTTTTTTACCTTTAAACACTAAACAAGTTACTAGTCTCATACACATGCATAAACACACGCTCTGCTCTCTCCATAAAAACGCAAACATACACACAGCAGCATCATTTTGCATCTCATTGGTGAATACATCTGAGCAGCAATTCTGTTTGAACATCTGGTTTTGTTTACTCAAAATTACCTGAAACTGAGGAAATGAGGTGACAATGTTTTCCCTTCAGGGCGCGTTGTTGATCTCTTCATCACTCTCTGCTCTTTATTATTCTTTAGCTGTCTTCATCAGATCACACTTCAGTTGGTGCTGGAATTATTCAACATATTTCTTTGTCTGTAACCCTCCATCTGGAACAGTCCCATTCTAACAGCAGCTCGTTGATAACACCACATGAACCAATGCATTATTGATCATGGTCAATGGGTTTCAAATGAATAATGTTCTTGAAAACACTGTGGCAGTGCCTCTGTCATTTAATAAGATGTTTCTTAGTTCAGTTTAATAATTCAGGGTTAAACAAGAGAAACAAGGAAAAGACTCAGAGAACATTTTTAAATGCCAATATTGACTCCTAACAAAAGCTTCAGGAGGACAGACAAATACGATGTTTTCAAAGCTCAAAGCTGCTCCATCGCCACTGATGTTTGCCCATTTTTGACACTGCAAAGAAGAGAAAATGTGTTTCTTAGCACAATAGATGTTCTCTGTGGGGCTGTTTACACAAACTGTTTCCACACTCAAGTAAAACTCTTTCAATGAATACAATGCGTCATTTACTTTGTTGGCATGTTTTATGATCCAAAAAAGTCAAATTTTCTGAAACGTAGGGAAGAGCAGCAGGTAGTGACTCAGTTTTAGGAGTTTTTAGGGCCCCAAACTTTCATTGTTTGTTGATGTATTTGAACATTAGGGCTTTTTAAGTAATCCTTTATTAGAAATGCTTTAAAGAAATTGTTCCATTATGCAATCCGCCTAAAACCACAAATTGGATTACACAAGCATGTTATAGCTTGTCGAGTTTCTAGGGTCTTGGGAGGCATGTTCTTCCATCCAAACCTCTCATTCGTTGTCAAATAATACGTGTTGAAGTGTTTTTTTTTTAAATTTTAAACAAACTTAGATTTTGTTTTAAATGTTTGAAAAGTCATACTTAAGGGCTATAGCGCTACAGACTTAAGCATGTACCATTTTCGACTCTTTGTTCATCGTTTTTGTTCTTTTGCTTTTGCAACCCTGCCTTGCAGTGCTTTGATCCAATGAACACTCCCTGTTAATCAGTTCAAACAGACCTTTGATCAAAGAACGAAAATCCCCGAGCTCTGAAAAAGCCCCGAGCTGCAGCTTTTAAAATATATACTTTGTGCTATACACACAGAACATCATTAAGTTAATGGAGACAAGGCCAGACTTTCTTGAGCCATGTTTTCTCCCTTCGTTTAGCCCTTTGGTGTGAAATCATACATTTAAGATTTCACCGCCCACTAATATTTAAAAAATGCCTTTGTGTTGAGTTTTGTTAGTCCATCATTAGCTGAAGTGAGTCATCGTGAATAATTGCATGATAAATACATCAACAATCTATCATGCAATTTTATAATATTATTACTCTACATCCATGGATCCAGAAAGTCCATCCAGTTTTTGTATCTTCATTGTTTACGTATTCAAGGTAGAGTATGGAAGCTCCAGCACCATAGTTTGACTTTTTTATCACAGCCCACTTTTTGTACCACTGCATTTTATGTTCTTGCCCTTTGGCAAGTACGTCAGTCCGTTTCCCGAAAATCAGTCAAGAAGTCATGGTATTCAATATCCTGGACATGACTGCAAAGTACAAAATGTTTGTGTCAAGAGATTTATGTTTTTTGTTGTATAGTTGCTAGTTAAAAACTGGGAAAACAGCTATTTGACAAAGTTTAATTAACTATTAGTTTCCCATTTTTAATGTTGATGTATTTATTTATTAACAAGGTCCATGTACAGTAATAAAAACACCTGTAACTCATCTGTAGTTCCTAGTCAGATATTAAAAGCAACCTAAAAACAAATCAACTCATAATACCAATGTTACAGATATAAGAAGGAAAAGGAAAAACAGACATGCAAGCAAGAGGAACGGGAGGGTAAAATCATTAAATGCCGAACCAACTGATTATCAGTCAATCATCTCTATAACTGACATTTAAAAGTGTTGTATGTGTTCTACTCTGTGATACTGATGGGTACGGAGTTCAGTTGTAGTGAAGGTTTTGCAGAAATAATGCAGACTGACCAAAAGAACTCTTTCTCCAAGGAATAATGCAATGAGACTTGGTTTCTGTTTGCTGGTGTGGAGGGGCCATATTGTGTATAATTTTATAAATAAAACAGATATTTGTATATTTAACAAAATAATCAAAACTGAATAAGTCAAAAAAAATTTCAAAGTTCTGTTGTATAAAAACTGTAATGGTTTTAAAGCATTGGGACCATGTGGTCACACAATGATTAATATAGGAGAAAATCATGGAATTCATGTACATTTTAGATGTGTGACTAGACATGTTGTTTTGTATGTATTTAAAGTTTACAAGATTAAATTTAAATAAAATACATACTTTTTTAAATTTAAGACTTAAATGAACTGTTATGAATGTTATGAACTGTCTGTTATGAATTCCAGGTATTTGTGATCATCTACAACCTGCAGTTTTTCTCCAGAAATGTAAATGTTAGGTTCCACAACAGAATGGCCCCATTGGGTACACACTTATTTAGATCCTAATCACGTTTGTTGTAGTGTCATCTAATGAGGTACAGTACACATTGAGCTGGGCAACTCTTGTTTGATTTACAGCTAATATCGTTAGGTGGATGCTGGGGTGGTGGAGGTGTTACAGCAATGGGAAATGCAGGGCACAAATGCAGAGCAGCAGTGCAGAGCAGCAGTGCAGGACAACAGCAGCATTGACATTTGAGAGTGAACCATAAGAAATTTTTAGCCTAAATTGTGAGGGTGAGTTTTGTATATTACTTGACTAAAGAGAGGTATGTTACATGATTATACAGCTTGAGTTGTCTGCCTTGAAAAATTTTCTCCAGAAAAGAAGCTAACACCAGCCAGCTGTTGCAAAAATTTTTACTAAAACATACTAGAGCAGACATCCATCCATCGATTTTCCTCCACTTTTCCAATTCAGGGTCATTCAGGTCTCACTGGGTGAGAGGCGGGGTACACCCAGGACAGGTCCACAGTCTATCACAGGGCTAACACATAGAGACAGACAACATTCACACTCACATTCACACCTAGACCAATTTAGAATCAGTAGTTAGCCTAACATGCATGTCTTTGGACTGTGGGACGATGCCAGAGTACCCAGAGAGAACCCATGCAGGCACAGGGAGAACACGCAAACTCCACACAGAAGCACTCCAGGTGAGGTGGCCAGTTGGATTCGAACCAGACCTTCTTGGCTGTGATGTGACTGTGCTAACCACCACACCACTGTGCATTTCTTTTTTTAAAATTATTTTTCTGTTTGTAATACAGCCAAACAGAAAATGAAGATGCATTAACTGGCAAGACACAGATCTAAAGGGAAACATGAAGCTTAGACTCTAGTTCTATGGAATCACAATGCAGTCAGTAGTTTAATATAGTTTTATATTTTGCTGTTCACTCTGATAAAAAAAAAAAGTATGCCCTCTAACCTAAACCACTATATTGTGAACATCATTTTCCTTCCCTCCAGCATGGTGGCAGGCAACATAGTATTGAGCGGCTGTACCTGCACTCACTCTAGTGGGCTGTATTGATGATAGTTTGAGTGTGTCACAGACAGACGGAGGTGTTTGTTTTCAGTGAGTGATGTCGAGACAAATAGGCTGAGATCTCATCTCGGTTTTCCTGAGAGGAACCTTTTGTGGGCGGACGGTTGTACATGGAGTTTGATCCAGCTTTCATTAAAAGCCTCTCAGACTGAATGCTGGGATGGCTTTCTGCTTTTTGTGAAGGACAGATGGCTACTTCTTCACTTTTTGCTAAAGGTGAGGCTTGGGTGGGATAATTCTCGTCACAGCTGGAGAGAGAATTAATTTGCCTCTTCACTACCAGTGAGATGGTTTTAATGTTAGGCTTGTTGAACCTGAGGATTACAAGTCCAACAAGCACAATTTTCATAATAGGAAGACTGTTATCGCTCCTGCATCGTTGGCATGGTTGTGATAGTAAAAACCAAAAGCTAAGCAAAAGTTTGTGGTAGATGGAGACAGTGTTCAGATAGTTTATGTGCATGGCCATGAGAACAATCAGGTTACCTACCAATAGCGATTGATTGGTTAGAAGCAAATCTGCAGCCCACGTAATGATGCCTATTCTAAAGTGAGAGGCAGAACAGAATTTGCAGTCTCCTTGCACAGGCTCAACACTTGGGCCTTAAGATAGAAGAAGAAAGGTGGCAAGATTAGGGAGCAGTGATTGGTTATTGACAAGACCCTTCACGCTGTTTCATTTAAAGTCAATCCCTGAATAATTCATGGTAAATGATAACTTAATAAAGTGAGTAGTACAACCATTAGAAAAGTATCACTTCTCAACAGTTTCAGTATCCCTTTTAACACTCTAATATAAGTGGAAATATATAGGGAAATAAAAAAATATCAGATCATTTATTTCTTTAACAGTGACAGTAATTACATGGCAATTATGTTTTTTTCCTACCTTTAACATACTTCCTTATTTTTCCCAAATGTAACCATATCTTGAAATGTTTCATATATGTACTTAGAAAGTGCTTTCATTTTCCAGAAGACCACAGACGTTAGTTTAACTCGTAAACAAAATACCTTTAAGTAACACACTCACAGTCAGCGAAGTTAGTAAGGAAAACATTATCGTACTGAAGGTTAAGAAGTGATTAGAAAACAGCACAAGTCAATCTCAAAATGTATAAAAAAGACATAAAGTAAGTAGGAAATTTGACCCAAAAACCCTAAATTGTGCTTTCATTAAGAAAGCTAATACCATACAGGGACAGTAAAAGTTTACATTTGGTTTAAGTGTTAATGTAAAATTATAGTTTCATAAAAATCAAACAAACAAAATATATTCTATAAAATACATCTTTACTTAAATTAAGGTCCCTATGCTAGCTTTTTTTCTGGAACGTTTGACCACAAGCAGTAGGAAAAAGCTGGTGAAGAGTATGTTATGACAGGGGCGGACTGGCCGTCGGGAACACCAGGACATTTCCCAGTGGCCTGAGAGTCATTTTGTCTTGCAGTGAACATTACAGTTGATCAGCAAACTGTTTATGAACCACACAGATTCTACGCATCAGGCATGACTCCTGGCCAGACACTGTGTGCTCTCCCTCCCTTTGTAGTCTCACAGGTGAACATGTCAAAGACACAAATACATTTGCACATGCAGCATCCTCCCTTTCTCTCAGCAAGGCAGGCATTGAACACTGTTGTAACTCAAAATCTGTTTCATGTGAATGTGTGTTAAATTGTGCTTGATTTTTCAGTAGAAAAACCTTCAAAGTATCTCATTCTATGCTTTAAAAGTATACTCAAATTATTTTGTTTAACTGGTTTTGTACATGTGTTCCTGTATTCCATGTGAATTTTCACTGGTCGCCAAAAGGCATGAAATAAATTTTAAATCTCAGAATTCATAATATGTGAAAATGTAAAATGTATATAATTTTTTCAGCTTTTGTTACAGTTACGGTTACAGATGATCTTCTCCTTTCTGTATTTTAAAGTGTAATTCACTGGCCCAATCTAAACTGTTGTCTCATTCCGCCCCTGGCTATGACCTTTAAAATTCTATAGCATTGTTTTCTGCCATGTATCTGTCAGAAAATCTGTGAAGTGAAGTGACAGTGAAGGAGCTGTTTATGACATCACTGACTGAATGAAATGTGGTGATAGGGCGTTGTCACCATTGACTGTGGCTGACAACTTCTCTGAGCTTTGCTGAATACATGACATTGATTTGACTACAGCAAAAACCAAACCCTAGATCCAAGATTTTAATCAGACATCTTGTCCAGGGCAGCTTTGTGGACATTGATTCACTGATCCAGCCACAATACTGTGATCAATCTTAAAATGGCTCCTTTCCATTCAAGAGAATAAAGCTATGGCAGTATTTTGTAGGTATTCACCTGCCTGTATATAAGCATATTATTACATACATAACTTGTATAGGCTGCTCTATTGAAGGTCTACAAAAAGCTCTACCTTAAGATATGTAAATGTAGAATCACTTTGATTGTGGAACAAATACTGAAAATGCACCATCTGAGATGTGTCTTTTCAGCTCTAAAGCTTAAGTCTTAATGAATACATTGTTTCTTCTTTTCAACTCAAGGATAACTTTGGGACAATGTTAAAAATAAATTAAAAGCAGTGTGTCAACCACTCACTAAATGGCATTTTTAATAATTAAACACTATCTAGTCAACTATTTCATCACTGAAAATAAATGGACTGCCAGAATTTCTACGTATGTATACTCTCCTGTGTTTTTCATGAATATGTTGCTGTAAGCGATGTTTGACATTTAAGGTGTTTGTGTTTTTATGGTCTGGCAGGGATGTTGTGGGGAATGTTGAGGTGATGCAGCTGGATTTCGAGATGGAGAACTTCACCAGCCTCTCGGTGACCAGAAGGATCAACTGGAACATTGATTATAAGGGACAGAACCCGCCACCTGATTCAGAGAAGGTTGTGACAGAACTGACGGTAGTGCAGCGGGATATTCAGGCCATCATCCCTCTGGCGATGGTGAGTAATGACAAAATTCATATGGATATGATTATTTTAAATTCACATTCATTTTATTTTACTCAGTATTATTTAATTTCAAACACTGATCAATTAGTAATTTACGTTTTTGCCTTAAGCTTTTGAAATATAACATATATTGTGCAATTACAAAATATTTTTCTGTTTCACTTGGGGTTGTTGTTACTGTTAAATCGCAGGAAAATACTGACAGTTACACTCATCAGTATTTTACAGGGTTACAATGATTTACTTAAACAGTTAATACAAGTATTATAACATTTCCTACAGTATCCAGTTAGAGAATGTAAAGCTTGAAATAATAAAATCTACATTTTTAGAATGAAAATCAGTTACAGTGTTCAGCTGTATTTATATAAAATGGTACTGTATTGTAAATTTCCCATGTTTTTATAGCAATTTGTTACAGCATGAGTAATTTAAGAGCAGCAAGTAATCCTGCAGGATATTACTTATTTCCTCTGAAATGTCCAGTTGTTATTCCCTTTCTAGTTCTTGATTCTTACAACAACATTTCTGTGTAAATTGCACACCTTACTTTATTCTGTTACTAGTATTTTTCCTACATATTATAGCTGTACAGTGCACACTTATCCTTCAACAGGTCTAGGTTTAGTATACATCATGTGTAGAGCATTGTGCAGACAGATGGCTTGTCATTGCACATATATAGTCATGTGAAAAAATTAGGACACCCTATGAAGCCTGTGTGTTTTTGTAACATATTTGGACATACGGATATTTAATATCAATTTTAACAATACTGAGAGATTCAAGTAATATAAGTCAAAGGACTTTTTAAAGTTTACTGTAAAATGTAATTCTTAAAAAATACAATTTCTGGTGAGGAATAAATTAGGACACCCCCACATTTATTCCCGTTTAAAATGGCTAAAATCACACACAGGTGTATCACATCAGGTGCACATGATTAGAACATCATTACACAGCATTTTGAAGGAGGCTTGCCCTATTTAAACCTCAGACATTGAGCTTGATGTGCTCCTGACTGTTGAAGTGAGAGTGAACACCATGATGAGATCGAAAGAGCTGTCTGAGGCCTTCAGAAAGAAGATTGTAGCAGCTTATGAGTCTGGTAAGGGATTTTAAAAAATCTCAAAAGACTTTGAAATCAGCCATTCCACTGTCTGGAAAATAGTCTACAAGTGGAGGACATTCAAAACAACTGCCAACATGCCCAGGTCTGGCTGTCCAAGCAAGCTCACCCTGAGAGCAGACTGCACAATGCTAAAAGAAGTCTCCAAAAACCCTAAGATGTCATCACAGGACCTACAGCAGGCTCTTGCTACTGTTGATGTGAAAGTGCATACCTCTACAATCAGAAAGAGACTGCAGAAGTTTAACTTGCATGGGAAGTGTGCAAGGAGAAAACCTTTGCTCTCT
>VUQS01035630.1:0-11105 GCA_015108495.1 Heterochromis multidens | reverse complement strand
TCATTTAATCTCTGGCTCTCCTCCACAGTGTGTCTTTTGCCCTGTCTTCCTCCCCTCACCCCCAACCGGTCACAGCAGATGGCTGCCCCTCCCTGAGCCTGGTTCTGCCGGAGGTTTCTTCCTGTTAAAAGGGAGTTTTTCCTTCCCACTGTCGCCAAGTGCTTGCTCATAGGGGATCGTCTGATTGTTGGGGTTTTTCTGTATTATTGTAGGGTCTTTACCTTACAATATAAAGCACCTTGAGGCGACTGTTGTTGTGATTTGGTGCTATATAAATAAAACTGAATTGAATTGAATTGAAAATATTTTACTTTGCAGTATGTCGGTGTTATGGCTGTTCTAATATTTACATAGTAACCCACATCCTAACTTGGACTAATCCCATTTATGACATTGTGCAATAGTGACAGACCACAATGTAAGGACATGCAAATGGTGGGTACTTCCTTCATTTCCACTGGCTGTGGTGTTGTTTCTTCATCACAGAGAGGAATAAAGCTCAGCTCTAAAAATCAGAGATTTTTTAAATGTTATTCTTATTCCCAATAACTGAAGATGCCTCTTAAGATGTTTGCATTCAGAGCATCTGGTATAGATGTTGTGAATAATGGATGATATTGATTCTCATCTCCTGTTACATTTCTTGCATGTCTGCTTGATGTCTTTGTTTTACATATCTTAAGTGGATCTGTGAAAGCTTTCCATCTCTGAACGTGCTATCTCTCGCTTTATTCTCAGCTGATGTCAGGGCAGTTTTGCTTGTGAAGCCTCATTGGCAGGAAGTGAATCCTTTAAGTAAAAAGTGGATGATGATATAGAGTTGGACCCTAATGCTTTACACTTCTTCTTATCTATGAATTTGGAGAGATGGCTGAGTCTGCTTTTGTTACCACCCCAGTCAGTGCGCTTTCAGTGGCGCCTGCCAGCACTAAAGTGGGGCATCAAGCAGCGAATCATGCAAAAATTGCATTTGTTTGTGTTTATAGAACTTCATCATGAGGCAGAGTCAAGAAATGCTTAGATCTGCTGTTGAGTGTAATAAAAATCTTTGATACTTCTTGATGAGGAGTAGGGGTAATTGGGGAAACAGAGGATTGTTATTTTTGCAGCAAACTAGGCAACAAGGATTGTGAGCCAACGGACTGAGACGTAGCGCATTATACTATGGCAATTGCCTTTTAATGATGGAAACCACCTTACATCATACACACACCTATGCCACATCAGGAGCACACCTCCAGAATAGCCAGTTACAAACTACTAAAAGGAATGGCAAGTCTTACCAGGGTAACTTGTCAGTCTGTTCAGTCTGTCGCCACGCTGTCAGCCATTGACAGCATGAATTAAATACGCCATTTGTTAGGCTTCCATTTGCTCATATCTTGCATTCCGAAGATTTTCCCTCACCGCAACCAAATCCCGATCAGTCCTGGGAGCATCCATCACTTCTGCTTTGGAATGGGGTTGTAACATCGGAGTGCCGGCATAAACTTCTTATCAGAGATCCTCTGTTAGCAAGAGAGTTCTCCTCTGAGTAAATTGGCTGAATTTAACTCTCCAGTTTCCTACTCTGAAAACTCTTGTGAATAGCCTGATAGAAAGACTGAGCATTTGACTCTTGGGGGAAATTAAACAGTGAACATGGACTGTTTATATTCAGCACTGTTGTTGTAAATATGCTGTGAGTGCTTTATTGAATTGCACTTTCTTGTGTGTTGCTTGTTCTTCTTTTGTTCTTTGTGGGCTTGTATGTGTAAAGTTTGTAGGGACTGGTCTAAGAGCTAGTCCCTTTGAAGGGTGGCTGGTCAAAGAACAAAGAAATACAGTCAGATTGTGAGTCTGGCTGGATCTCCAGCAATTGCTAGTGACCACTACAATACCTTCAATAATCACAATGAGATATTATATGTGGATTGTCCCACATCTATAGTTTATTGAGATGGAACTCTAATATGTAACCTGTGTAATCTAATTTAATAATGTCTACTAAGAACTCAGTGGTAATTTCTTGGGCTAAAAATGGAAACAGAAGGGCCAAAAATTGCTTGTGCTCCAGTTTTGGTGGGTGAAATTCTGGTATTTCATCAGTCCAGCCATTCCCACTCAAGAAAGCAGACCAATATGTAATATGAAAGTCTTGCCTGACTCACCCAAACAAGACTAAGATTAGTACTTGCTTGTGTTTGCATGGATTCTCTGCAATCTTCTTGACTTGCTTGTTGAGGTTGACTCTCCTTTATCAGTTTTGCTTTAGCCACCTCTCCATTTTAACTTTTCCCTTAGCGGTGATAATATGTATGACATGTTGAGAATCAAAAACAAGGTCATAAAAATAAAGATTAACATGTAACTTTACTCCTCTAGCTTTATTTATGAGCTTTGATTACTTTTTAAAAATTTAAATGTTTAATCACACATATTCTGTGGCAATTTCAGACTTAATTACAACACTGAATATTTTTTTTTAATGTTTTTATTGTAAATGACGTCTTGTTGCACCCCTTCAGTATATGCACAATCCACTGTGGGGAAGTGGCCCACACGTTTGGAATCAGTGTGTTAGTCTGTTACTTATTACCAATTAGCAGATATGTGTGTCTGTGTTAGACCAGCACAGTTTATGGATGCAGTTTGCTAACCAAACTTGCGTTAGCTGAATACTTAGCAGTCCACCCTCTCATCCAAATATCCATACTTCTGGCTTTAAAAACACAAAATAGCAGAGGCCTAAACACTAACGTTGAGGCTTCAAAAACCAGAATCCAAAACCAGTGGATTATCTCACAGTGGCTGTGTCCACTTTTTATAGACAGTCTAAGGTAAGAATATTAAAATTAGCTACGCTGGTGACTTATTTAGTTCACAGAGTGAAGAAAGGCATTAAGGCAAAGCAAACATGTTAAAACATCAGTTCGTTTTTATAAAAGGAAACTTTAAGTGAGTGCTGACTGAATCAAACAGTGCAGGTGCACAGCAGCTGTGTATGTCATGTCTGCCTGCAGCTCAGTAAAGATTAGGAAGTATTAACAGTTCTCAGTGTGGTTAGCACGGACAGTATGTGCTGTTAAGACTGTGTAGCCAGTGCATGATTAACTTGCTAGGGGACCAGGGGGAAGTTACTCCCGACTTCTATCAGTTTTTGTGTATTGTATGAATATATTGTTGTGTTTAATTACCCATCAGACCAACTGAAACCCTATTCTTAAAGTGTGCATTAGTTTTAAGTGACTACCATATTTATTTATACTAAAAATGTACCAAAGACAGTATGTAAGCCATGGCAGAGTGAATAGGATTGAGGTGAACCTGCAAATCCAGCAACCTATCGGCTGCTGAATCTACTTTAGAGTTTTTGGATATCAAGGCTGCCATAATGCTGTTTTGCCCCTTCTTTCCCAAGGACATATAGAGGGATTATCTATCAAACTTCTTACTGTGATATATAACCCCTGAGACATGAGGCGAAGTCCACAGAGAATTAAGCCAAAGTACTTCTTTTGTTTCCACCATTCTGGGTGTGAACCCCGGTCTCTGCAAAGTCTGACTCTGAAAGTCTGACAGTTTTTCCCCACCATCCACCCCTGACCACCTCTGGGTGAAAACCTCACATAAAACCTTACATAAATGCATATAGTTAGGGCTGGATCAGGTGACCCTGAACCTCCCCTTAGTTCTGCTGCAATAGGCCTAGGCTGCTAAGGGGCTTCCCATGACGCACTGAGCATTTCTTCTTCACTCTTTTCTCTCTTCATGCGTTTATACACCATTATGGCATTTAATCATTAGTTATTATTAAACTCTGGCTCTCTCTCCCATAGGGTGTCTTTTATCCTGTCTCTTGCTGCTGTCTTCTCTCTCCCCTCTGATGTGGCCGAATGGCTGGATGCAAAAGTGGGCCCAAAAGCAGAACCAAAGGAGACGCTGTTAAGAGTTTCACAAGTTTATTGATAAACAAAAGGTGTGTGTTAGTGCAGGTAGGGCTGTGGGTATTTATCCGAGGACTTCTTTTAGGTCCACGGAGAGGTTCTACTGGGAAGAGGAGACAAGAGTTAATCCTGATCCAATATGATTATGGGTATTGGGTGAGTAGCAGGTGAATTAAGCTTACTTGGAGAATCCACGGGGAACTTTCCAGAGGAGGGGACGGGTGCTGGTAGAGGTCCAGGTTGGAGTTGGCGCAGCAGTTGAGCAGGCAGATGAAGGTTGGGGAAGGTAGTCCAGGCAGGTTGAATATGTGAACCAGGTTACTTGTCCAAGGGAGAGGAGTGGAACTCGAGGATCTTCAGCCGGCAGAGGCAACACTAGGAACAAAGAGAGAAACGTAAGGACACGAGTACAATGTGAACACAGTTAACCTAGACTAGGCCTGTTTACCACTGATAGGTAGCAGACTATCTGGCGGAGACTGGGAGGTACAGCTGGTCCTTTATACTGGCACCGATGAGGAGAATGACGATCAGATGTGCACGGCAGAACAGCGAGGAAACCAAGAGCTCTGCCCACAGGGAGGAGGATGCCTGCAGGATGACCAACTTGGAGAGAAGGGGAACCAAACCAGCGCCCACTATGACACCCTCACACCTAACCGATTGTGGCAGATGGCTGCCCCTCCCTGAGCCTTGTTCTGGTGGAGGTTTCTTCCTGTTAAAAGGGAGTTTTTCCTTCCCACTGTCTCCAAGTCCTTGCTCATAGGGGATGGTGTTATTGATGGGGTTTCTTTCTAATATTGAAGGGTCCTTACCTTATAAAAGTGCCTTAAGGCGACTATTGTTGTGATTATGTGTTGTATAAATAAAACTTAATTTAATTTTAGCTGCTAAATGGTCCATTGTGTTTGCCACCTGGTTGTACTGTTTAGTGCTGAGTAAGTAGCATATAGTGACATACTATGTTAACATTAACATTTTCAGCTACTACCAAAACTGTCCACACTGGGACTGCTATGACTGGCAGTGAGAGGCGATCTGAAAGAGAGTTTTGCATTTTGTTTGTTGCCAAGCTAGGCAGCTCTCTCAAACTCTTTTCAAATAGTTTTCAAGGCCACAGCTCAGGCCTCATCCAGACTGCTGCTGTGGGAAATGAGCCTTCCTGATGCAGGCAGCACTGAGCATAATGCATCCTGACAGAGAGAGAATGTCCCAGAATATAAAGGAAATTAGTCATTACTGACTTTTGCTGTGAATAAGTTTAGAGCTTATGCACCACATTGGTGTTGTACTGCAACAGTTTATCACATTTGTGCCTATTTGATGTAGACCTGCAAAGGTGGCAGCGAATTAAACTTTTAGGTCAAATTTGGAACTTTGACTTGAATTTTGAGTTGGAGTTGCCCTGATGTTTCATATTCAGAGGAAAACAGCAGCAAACATTTCTCACCAAACAGCCAGAGACAAACCCAGGGGTGCCACTATGGAGAGGCTGCTGTTGACGGGCATCTGGGCCTGATGCATTGCCAGACATGAAAAGGGTTGACTGGTGGTGGGAGGCCTGATGGGCATGCTGGGCATTGCAGGAGATTAGCATTCCTAGGCAAAGAAGTATAACCGTAAAGAGCAATAACAAAGTTGCTAGCTCTGTTGTGTCACAAAGGGTGAGTAGGAAAGTATTTCTAGCTTTGCCTCTGAGGACAGCAGAGCTGCACTGTACAGTCCAGGGCTTTTGTTTTCAATTTTCATCAAAAAGCAACTCTGACTCAGTGTAAGGACAGCCTTTTAAACCCCACGGTTCATTATATTCTCATCTGCTTTACAGATGAGACCCTGTGGGGCTGAGTGGGAAGAAAGCCTGAGAAGAAATGGAGATGATACTCATCACTGTGCTCATGTTAAAACCTCACAAGGTTTGTTGGGAAATTCAGCGACCCTTACATTGACCTTAAAAATGTATTAAGACAAGATTGTTGGTCATGGCCTTTTATCACATAACCTTGAAGATATGCAGAAATTCATCAGTAATGCACCAATTTGAAGAAGCAAGAACACAATCTTGTTGGATGCTAAACCACACCTGTTTCTTGAGCTGAAATTGAAAAGTGGCCTGTCTGCCAAAAAATGGCTTGAAATGGTTGACAGGTGCGATCTTTGGCTAGCAGTGTCTTCCTCCCACAGGAAACAGAAAATTAAAATGTAGAGAGTGAAATGCAGACCTTCTGTGAACATGTGGAGCTTTTTTCTTTTTCTTTTATCACAGGACTACAACAGAGTAATAATTCAAAGTAAAGTTGTTTCTAATAAATATATTTTATTATCACTTATCCATCATAGCATTATAGGCTGACCCACTGAACTAAATGTCAATCTGGCCCAGACATGCCAGGATGAGAGGAGGGGTTAATTTATTGGAATATGGCCCAACTTTTCATTGGTGAAGACTTTCCAGTTTGAAAAAAAATTTGTTTCCCAAACTGGACAAACTACTCCCAGTATGAAAACACTCCTGGTACTCCCAATATAGTCTGTGATAGGGCCTAAGAGAAGCCTGCAGGACGGGGCTATTTTCCTCTAGCACTTTGCTCTGGATATAAAAGTACTATGAAGAGTTGAGTGCAGAATATAAATGTCATACGTGACGAAGAATTAAGAAGATTCAGGGCTTAATGTGTTTCTGCAGTCACTATATTGTATTGGATTAAGTGGTCAGTGAGGGGCACTGTTCAGTTAAGCTACTTAAACACATTAGACAGTAAATTAAATATTTATTATACAATTATTAAGAAAAAATGTACTTTACGCCTAGTAAACATGTCAACATTTATTAAATATTCTTCATATTCTCCCACACTCACCTTTAACTCTGGACTCTAGCACTGGAAAGTAAGTGGACTGATAATACAAGAGAGCTGTTCAAGTGTAAAAACAGAGAAATTTTTTTAACTGTGACAAAACTAATATCGTAAATAATAAACGTCATGGCTTCACATATTTCAATGAATGCAGAACTCTCTGCTGGTAATATGTGGTTATATAGACTATTCACATTGCTGGGATGTCAAATAATGGTGTTTTGTCAAAGCCACTGGCATGTCACCTTTATGCAGAAGGCGGTCTTTGCCAGAGGTGAGACATATGGCGTAGATTTTAACCCAAATTATGATCTTTTTCTAGATTTAACAGTTGTAGATTAGTCTGTTGGCTGATAAACATTTAACTAATGCCACCACCACCCCTCTATCTATTTAAGGTGGTGTACATCTTTGAAATAGGAATGTTCTCTCTCTCCAGCTGGGGGTTAACATCATTCGCTAAGTTAGCGCTATCCACCCTCCAAAATGTGTGGTCCACACACAAAGTGTTCTCCTTCACTTTCACTAGTGCTGTTGGTGAAAATGAAACACAGACATCACTTCCAATAGGACAGCCTTGTTCACATCACTTTGATTGGAAAGTTATTGGTGGTCAGCATCAGTGATCTCCAAGATTATCGTCAGTTGGCACAATCAGGATACCTCGTGGATATCGGTGATACACAGGTGGCATCCAACCAAACAGCACTATATGACACCCGGGGATGAAAACCCCGGGTGTCATATAATATGTTATGTTATATAACGTGTTAATGTTTGCATTTCCCTTTGTCTTGTTTACCATCAATTACCGTTTACATTTCCTGGTTCCCATACTTCCTGTCAGCAGGTGTTTCAAGTTCAGATTTCTGGTTGACTTGTAGATTTTACTGTAAGCATGGCACATACAATTCTAATGAAAATAAAACTGTGTAGGATGAAGGGAGAAGAGACTTGACACAAACAAATCAACCATCACGTTTTTCACACATCTGTAGTAAGTTTAAATTTTGAGATCTGCATTTCTATGATGTAGTCTATATTTCTGGTTAATGAGCAAATTGTTTCATATATTAATAAACTGTAGAAGATGGCATTGATGTAAACCTGGTGCAATGTAATCTCTATAAACAGATGGCTGCTTATGAATATGCAGAACCTGTAGGCAACAGAGATAATAGTACTGGAAGCTTTCAGGTTTTCTTTTGTAGTCTTTCCAACTTGTATTGACCAATCCTGTTTGAGCAGGCTTTGACTGAATGCAGATTAACAGTCTGTTTGGAGAGCAAAAGAGGAACATATTGGCGAAAATGCAATCTCAAAGCTATCAACTGTCATCTGATTGCAATCATAGTGGACTGCAAACAATGACTGATAAACAGTACAGGAAGTCTTGCCCTGAATAGCAGTTATCTTTTATGAGAATATACACTAGCTACACCAGAGTCCCTGAAATACTGGCCAGAAGCTAAGTGATCAGAAGATACTGGTTTCCTAGATTGGGTGCTATTTAGGTTGGTAAGGCAAGACAAAACCTAACAAGCAATGGGGATAACAGAACATATGTAAAGTGCAACGGTTACAGGAAAGGAAATTCGGAAAACTCAATGAATCATAGTGGACTAAAAAGTTCAGAATCACAGTACTCAGAGGTTGCTCTTCATCCTTTACTAGAACTCTGTATACTGTATTTTAGCAACTTGTGATCCAAAATTCTGAAACTGGAATGATTTTCCTGCCAGTCTGCTGCATTGTATGATAACTTTGACTGTCTCCTCATATTGATGTGACGGAGAAGTAAGTCAGTTCTGCTCTGCCTGCTTTAGTTGTTTAGGAAGTATATTGATAAATGAGCATCACTGTGTGTTTTTCAGGGCGAGAAAAGCCTCCAACTGTGCCAGAGCCGGGGGGGACGGTTAGCATCCTTGCATTGTCTGCTCTGGCCTGCTCATATTATCATTACATCATAAAAACTTTGCTGCCTGAGTGCATCATGAGTCCATTCATAATGACTGCACAAATAAACAAATAAAGAGACAGGAAAAATAGAATCCATCAAGTTTAATGTGAAAAGTTCAGGAGAACAGTGTTATTTTAACTTACATTTTTACCACATCCAGACCAGATCAAAAAGCTAAAGACACAGTGAGAAAGAAAGTTCCTTTGAGTTGGGTGATATTTGGTTTGCTACTCCCCTTTCACATAAAAATATCAATGAGTGCACCTTAAGGAGATATCCAATACATGCATTTAATTTTAAAATTATTGTAAAAAATATGGGGCAGTACGGTGGCGCACAGTGCTGAAGGCTGCGCAGAGGTCTTGGGTTCGAATCCACCATCTGGTCTTTCTGTGTGGAGTTTGCATGTTCTCCCCTGCGTGGGTTCTCTCCAGGTACTCCAGCTTCCTCCCACAGTCCAAAGACATGCAGTTAGTTGGGTTAGGTTAAGTGGTGAATCTAAATTGCCCATAGTTGTGAAAGTGAGTGTGAATGGTTGTGTTTCTCTGGGCTCATCACTTCCTGCAAAATCCCAAAGAAACTGGGGAATCATTCATAAACATACCCCCAGGGCTCACATGTGGATGCTATGGTGGTGGTGGAAGGGTTGAAACAACTGGGCCACAGTAGTACTGACATGACAGAGGGAGAGCAACTTTTAAATTGTGGGAGTGTGCTTGGTATATGACATGGAAAGGGTCAAGCATGTTGGCATATATGATGCACTGCAGCTCAACTTACCTGGCTGAACTAGTTCCATCAGTGGTTAATACTAACTGGCTGATATTTCTGGACAGCCATGAATCTGCGTGATAAATCAGTGACTAAATATATCACTTCATTAGCTCCTAGACCATCCACATTACTGACACATTATCAGCAGCAGACATTCATTACATCACATGATGCAGTTGGTGCCTGGATGCTTTCATTCATTCTCAGGTGGCACAGATGGGTTCACTTGTGTCTCAGTGTGGTATGTGGCGGGTCAGTGTTTGGCCAGACAGAGTAATGATGGGTGAGCTGTGTGAGGCAGGGCTAATCTGTCCAGACAAACCCCATGAGATCTCCTTAGTTGGACGGATGTCTCTTGTTTTCAGTCCATCTGCTACATGACTGGCTGGTTTGATGGGGAAGGCAGCACTGCCATCTCAGCAGCTCTTTTGACCCTTTCAACAATAGCTACTGACAGAAGTGTGGTTTCTAAGCTATAAATATATGTCTTTACTTCCTAATTAGAAGGCTACTCCTAACTGTTAAGCTGCATCTGACCCTGCAGCTGAACATCATGTTTGGCCTTTTGACAGGAACATCTGGAACATATTTACATAACAGTGAGACATTATACTGCTTTCAACTTTCCCCCCCAAAAAATAACCTCTCACTTTTACTCTATACAAAATTGGGTTTAGATAATGTCTTTTGCTACTTGAAAACACTGAAAAGATCCATAACAATTTTCTCAGATACTATATATTATACATATTTGAGAAATAATACCCGGAAAAAAATGCCATCTGCCCATCCGTTTTCTTAACTTCCTATCCATTTTCTAACACAAAGTGACAGAAAACCACACTCTCACATTTACACCTATTTAGAATCACCAGCACAGTCTAACAGCTGAAGCACCCAGAGAAAGCCACACAGGAAACTGGAACTTTTATGCAGGTGACAGTGCTAAACGCTGTACCACTGTGCCAGACAAGCCAAAATATGTTAGCACAAACAGCACAACCAAACGGCCAGTTACAAGAACTGTAAAGTTTTTATTCCCACAGTTCCTCTTCTGTATTGCTCAGTCACAGATTTATCAGCAGCAGCTTGTTAATTTTTTAGTGAAATACACAGTGGAATAGTGACCTATTAACATTCCATCCACCCACCTACCCATCCATCCATCCACCCACCCATTCATCCATCATTCCATCAATCCATTTTCTTCCTCTTTTCACGGGTGGGTCACAGGGGCAGCAGCCTAAACATACAGTGGTGTGAAAAAGTATTTGCCCCCTTCCTAATTTCTTAGGTTTTTGCATATTTGTCACACTTACATGTTTCAGATCATCAAAAAAATTTTCATATTAGACAAAGATAACCTGAGTAAATACAAAATGCAGTTTTTAAATGATGATTTCATTTATTAAGGGAAAAAAGTTATCCAAACCTACCTGCCCTGTGTGAAAAGTAATTGCCCGTTCTTTTTAAATCATCAATAACTGTGATTAACCACATTTTTTGTAAAGCTGAGTTCAGTTTCACTGCTACACCCAGGCCTGACTACTGCCAGATCTGCTGAATCAAGAAATCACTTAAACAGAACCT
>VUQS01035629.1:2227-15007 GCA_015108495.1 Heterochromis multidens | reverse complement strand
ACACTACTACCAACAGCAGATGGTGCTTTGAGCTTGTGTAATGCCTGGACTGGTGGTGTCATCCATAGAAAATGCCTAAATAAAATGACTTATGGTGACGGCACTCAGTCAGCCTCTGCACATCCAACAGACTCGTTATGGCTCATGATTTCTCAGTAACTTGCTGTGTGGTGGTCCACAGATTTGTACATTATTTCATATAACTGTATAATTTACTTTCACTGAATTTTAAAATGAGCAACAGGTTATTTTGTTTTTGTTGATATGCCTTTAATTTTCAGTGACAACATGCTGAGACTGTTGCTTACACAAAATAAAGGATGTAACATGCTGAGAGATTTAGGGGTTTTGTACATGCTTGAACATTCCTGTTTATTTACAATGTTGCTGTAGATTTCTGGAATGTAATTCAGTGAGCAGTCTTGGTGTGATATTTTCATCATGTTGACCCAGAAAAACTTGGAGACAATAAATTGGTTCAAAATGTGTTTTGTGTGCTATGGAATTCATTTCACTTGCATGAACTATAACCAAATGTCCTGGGACTTTGTTGGGCTAGCCAGCATATTATCTCCTATATATTCTGATCATAGTATTGTGATGCATTTTGCTGAGGGATTTCAAACTCTAGATGCTTGGACATAACAGAACAGGCAGATATACGGTACTGTTTCTTTTTATTTTGCTAGGAAAATTGGAAATGGGAGCAGTGGTTTACTGAAGCATGTGCAAATATGAAATATGGTATATAAGGAAAAAATCTGAGTTTTAGAATTCAAATCGGCTTGAAAGTCACTATTTGGTGTGGTGGTGGTGGTTGTTTTTTTTTTTTTGTTTTGTTTTGTTTTTCCAACACTTCAATCCAGTTCTTATGTAATTTGGCATACCTCAGCCTGTTTCCCTTCAGAATGGCTTCTTGACAGCCACCCTTCCACTGAGACCATTTCTGATGAGGCTTCAGTGAACAGTAGATGGATAAACTGAAGGGCTAGATGCATCTCTCAGGTCCTGTATCAGGTCTTCGCTGGATTTTTTTCCTATTAAGGACATGACTTTCATACTGTTCATCTGCTTTGTTTTTTTTAGGCCCGCCACTTCTTTTGTCCTCCACTCATCCAGTTTCCTCAGATTTTTTTACAGACACATTACATACTATGCTGAGATATACCAAGTTTTTGGTTAATAGCTCTTTGGGAATCACCTTGTTGGTGCAAAAATGTTATTTTATGCCTGTCAAACTGTTAGCTTTGGCATTTTTTGTAGATTTAACCAAAAAAATGGGAACAAATTAAGTGTTTTTGTGACAGGCTGCTAGTAACAAAGTGCCTAAAGATACAATTTAAAAGTGATTCTTCGCTAAGTTGTCATGTGTAGACACAACACTGGTTCATTTCTTGAGTTAGAAGCCTTCTTTATGCTTGAATGATTCATTGGTCAGTGTTAAGTGGCTTAACAAATAAACATTCTTCTGGAAATTAGTGAAAAAGCAGCCAGTGTTCAGAGAAAAACTTTGAAAGATCTTCAGAAACTATTGCTGTCTAGTCTGGCTCCTTGGAAGCAAAATATGAAGAAATGAGGAGTGGCTCATGACTTTTGCACGGTACTGTACGTTGGCAGAAAGATGTAAAGCTGCAGAAGTTTGTGATCCCTTTATAAGAACTGGGATTTCTGCAATGATTATCCATAAAATTTGATTTCAACCAAGTCAGTTATTCACAAACCCATTTTGGCTGAAAACAAACAGCTGCACTTTTCATGTCTTTAAATAAAGATCAATAAAGATTCAAGCTGCAAAATTAAGAACCATTATATGTGGCATCCAGGATGTGTGCACTGCTGCTGCTGGAACATACCAGCTGTACTGTGCTGCTGACTCAAACCTTCATCGGATATTGTTCTCTACGTGTTTAAGAAAACTCAACGATGAGGACATTGTGCTCATTCCTTTCTTGCATCAACTGACCTCTAAGCTTCAAATCATAGACTGCTGCCCTGACATTACACCATAACATGTATTCATGCACTTTTAAAGTTATTGTTCTCTAAGTATTTTAAATGCATACCGTTTTTCCTATACCATGGTTCAGGCATGGTTCACACCTATAACATGTACCCACCAGAGTGAGCCCTGTAGGTTACCTGGTGGAGCAGGTGACCCATGAATTGAAGGCAATAGTCCTTTGTGCAGTGGCCTGGTTTCACCCCAGACCATCTGTTGAGTGTCACTCACCCTGGCTGTCTACCCACTTTGGTCCTGTCTGACCAAAAAGGGCCTAAAATCATACTTATAGCAATATCCCTGCCTGCTATGGAGATATTTTGCAGATTATTTGTTTACACTGAGTGACAAAATGACTGTAAAGGTAAGATCTATACATCGTTTTAGAAAAAAAGTTTTCATTAAATCCCCAAACCAAACTCTGTGGAAGTTTGTTTCCGCCAGTGAAAAAAAAAAAAAGCTGAAATTTGAGTTATCTCAAAATTTCGACTTAACCGACTGAAACTTCTCAATAAGTCAAAATTTTGATATAATAATTCGATTTTTTTTTTTACTTATGGATGGCAGAAAATTTTTTTTTTTAATAAAATAAAAATTTCGGAGGCGGAAAGGAGCTTCTATACTATAAAAATCTCTGCTGGCAGTAAACGCTGTAAAACGTAGTTTTGTATCGCTGGTTTCCGCTGTAGGGGGCGGTAATGAGCCGGACACTTGGATGAGAAGCTTAAAAGAAAGCGCAATAACCAACGAGGGGATAGAAAAAGAATGGCGGCTCAGAGTGGGTCGTCACACCCGGCTCTTGTTCGCGGTGGTGTTCCTGCTTTCCCCCCGGTGCCTCTCTCCGCCGAGGCCGCTCCGTTCACTCCCATGGTGGCGGACAGTTGGCAGCCCGGCTCAAAGTCGGAGGCCGAGAAACTCTTTTCCACCTGCGCCGTAAAACTGAGAGCTCTGCGACCAGACTCCGTCCAACTCAGAGAGGAGCTCAACCTGCTGTTTGACCAGCTCCTGTCCGAGAACTACAACAGAACCTTTGAGCCCGCTGTCAGCATCCGTCCAGAGGTACGGACACTAGCTTTGGACCTGTAGCCTGTATTCAGCTTACCTTGCGACAAAAACTCTGTAAAAGTCTGGTGCCTGTGTACTTGGCACCAGAGGTTGAACGAATAAACACTGGAATAGCCATAAACCCCGCAGTCTTTGATTACAGTTCAATCCCCTGAGGATAACTACATAAGAGACTGGCCTGTGTTACTGTGACTGCTTGCATTAACCACATATAGCACACCTATGCAACCAAACATGCTCTGAACTAAACCAACACATGTGATGTCCAGTATCATTTTTGTTTTTGCTGTGAAAGATATTAACGTCTGTGCTGATGAGCCTCCTCGTTTCCATTGCAGGACACCTGCTCTCTGCTGAAACATGCCAGCTCTCTTGTGCCGCTGACTCAGGAACATTTAGTCATCAAACTCTGCCAGCTTGTCCATCATCTGCTCAATCAGCTGAAGGTAACAGGTCTTTGAGAAGAGTCAAGCTTGTACCACATGTACACTTATGTACTGTATAGGACTGGTTTTGGCCCCTTGGTTCCAGTGAAGGGAAATCTTAATGCTTCAGCTTATGAAGACATGTTGGACAATTCTCTGCTTCCAACCTTGTGGGAACAGTTTGGGGAAGGCTCTTTCCTGTTCCAGCTTGACTCTACCTCAGTGCACAAAGCATGCTCTGTAAAAGCATGGTTGGATGAGTTTGGTGTGGAAGAACACACCAGAGTCATCCAACTGTCAAACACCTTTTTGGATGAACTAGAACAGAGATTCAAACCAGACCCTCTCATCCTACATCAGTGTCTGAGTTCATAAATGCTCTTCTGGATGAAAGGGTAAAAATTCCCACAGACACAATCGTGTAGAAAGCCTTCCCAGAAGAGTGGAAGCTGTTATAGCTGCAAAAGGGGCACCGACTCCGTATTAATAGAATCACATGAAATATACTGCATTTTTTTTGTTTTTTTTGTTTTTTTTGAAGGTAATAATGGATGAACACACACTGGATGTACTGGTGAACTATACTGCGAGTGCATTGAAAGTATGCAGTACATGGACACACACAGATGTCCTCCTGGCACTCTCCACGGTAGTCTATGGGAATGGACCTCAGTGCCACCAGGTAGATATTTGTACAGTGCACTTTGTGAAAGTGTGTCCTAACTGTTGACTATTTACATCAAGATTTTTTTTTTTTTTTTTCATATTCACAGCACCTCAGCGACTTACTGGGTGAAGAGGGCTTCCTTCTGCAGTATAGTTCTCCATCTCAATCTAATATGGAGTTGCGCCGTGTTGCTCTTACCTGCATGGCCAACATCTGTCTCAGGTATGGCTACAACATGCTTAAACCTGTAGCCATTTTTATCTGTGTAGATTGCAGGCATTATAAAAACCTGGCTGTAGCGTCTCTGACCTGAAAAGATGCTTTGAATATGGAAATTGACTGAGACGAGATGCAGCAAGGAAACTAATCCCAGCTCTAAATGTCTCCTTATCCTTATAACTAACCAAACATCAGTAGCTATGAGAGATGGAAGTTTGACAGCTGTTTTGAGCAGTTAGAATCACAGCTCAAGGGCTCAGAAATGAATCAAAACGTCTCCAAGTCCCGCAGCAATATCATTCACTGTTTCCGTGTATGTTTAAAAACTTCTACATGATCATCAAATACACGTGTCTTATTATTTTCCATTAAGGCACTGCAGCACTTGCTTTGGAATTTTGTGTATTATAGTTCTTCTTCTCTGAGCTTATACTTGTGATTATAATCGTTTGTGTGGTTGGCTGGCTTGCTTCCCTGCAGGATCCCTGGTCAGCCGCCTTTGGATGATCAGTACAGAAGTGTGTGTTTCAGAGCCTTCCTGAAAACGCTGCAATCACCCAAACCTCCTGATACTGACGAGCTCTTCTACTGCATGGTACTGAATACTCGGTGCATTGTGCTTAACATTTAAATGAGGAACAAAGTCATTCAGTCATGCTTGTATAATCTGTGCAGGTGATCCAAGCATCTCTGAAGGGACTTCAGTGTTGTCTCTCAGGTGGGAAGTGGAAATTTGGTGGAGGGGAGGAGCTTGGGTCCGTACTGGCTGCACTTAAGGTGTAAAATCATACCACATGTCAATATTTATTTATTTATTTATTTTAATTTGAGTATTAATGTGGAGTCCTGCTCGTGTATTCTGCAGCGGCTCATGTTCCAGGGTACTCCAGGTGTGAGTGTCGAGTGGCCAACTGTACTTTATCCAGCACCTTTACCGCAGTACGAGGGTCTCTCTGCAGCAAAAACTGAAGAATCACCAAAATCTTCAGAGCCACCAAAGGATGCCGCTGTGCCAGGAAAAGCTTCAGGGGTAAGAAGAGTCTTGATACCAGTGATGGCCATATTTATAGATATAGAAACTCTAATTTTTGGTTGAATTTATTTGTCTCTCCTAAGAATAAAAAGAGGAAATCTAAAGGTAAGGGAAAGAAGACGAAAACTGAGGAGAGCAAAGGGGATGAACAAGAGGATGGAGATGCAGAGACTGTGTCTGTGCCTCAGAAAAGCAGGGCGGAGGAAAAACAGTCTGCCTCATTTCTCTACCCACCCTGGAAATTAAACAGTTCTGAATCTGAATTTTCCGACCCAGAGGGCAATGCACAGAGCAAATTACGGTACAGAGAGTCTCTTTTTAAAATATTTTTTTCCCCAAAGTGTGCATGTTTTTTAAAAGTTTCAATAGATGGTGATATTTGTTTCATCCTTCTTGAGTTAATATTTTTTACACTCCAAAAGAAACTGCAGTGTTTTTGTTCTTTCAGAGTGAACCACGGTCGTGTGCGTCAGGGGGCGCTGCACTGTTTGTTAGCGGTGGTGAAAGCAGTAGAGAAGAGAACTCTGTACGGTTACTGGTCTTCCTTCATCCCCGACTCTCCTATCGGGGGACCACCGCCTCTTACTCTCCTCACCATTATTCTGAAGGACCCCTCGCCAAAGGTACAGCACACGCTCACCCGTTGAGCAGTTCTCCTGGACAGATATGATTGTTACAGCTCTCTCTTCACTCTCCTTCCAGGTGAGGTTGTGTGCACTTCAGGTGTTGTCAGCCATGCTGGACGGCTCCCGTCAGTTCCTGGCTGTGGCTGAAGATACAGCGTCTCCTCGAACGTCTTACACCCCTTTCTCCTTCACGCTGGCTACTGCTGTCAGAGAGCTGCACCGTGCTCTCAGTCTGGCTCTGCTGGCGGAGACCTCCCCTCAGACACTCACACAGGTCATAAAGGTATGATTACTTGCTCTCCATGAACACACTTTACCTCTGTGTGTAAAGCCAGCAAAGCTCTCCCTTTAAGACCTACTGCCCTCCTGACTTTGTTGAACTTTAACATAAACCTGGAAGTTCCAGACTATTTAAAATTACTGACAGTATAATGATTTTTTTTCTTTCCTGTAGAAACTTGAATTATTACTCCCTTATTCTAGTGTATCTACCGCTAAGTATTTGTAGGTAAATATAATTGCATTTTAATTTCAGGTAAAGTAATGGAAATTACATTTAATTCTAGGGAAATTACACCTGTAGTTGTGAAGTTGCTGTATTTTAAAGTGTTACCAAAATTTGTTTAGTTAATTTATCCATTTGTGTTTAGATTGCATTTATCTGATTATATGCAGTATGCTCAGCTGCTAGTAATGAAATGTGCTAGAATACAAAAGTAAACAACTATTCTGAATGAGGTATTAAGGTTAAGGTATTAATAAGGTCTCTAAAGACTTTGGTGCATTCATAGATAAATAGCTGAAAGTTGCATCTTTTGAATTCAGTCATGAAAAGAGAATAGAAATAGAATAGAAAGAGAATAAGACTGGACAACATTAGGAAAATAAATGATGCATGGTAACATTGTTCAGTATTGAGTTAAGGCTATGACTTGTGAAAAATAGCCTGATTTTGTTGTGAATATTAACATATTAGCTGTATGGTTGCATGTTGCCTGCTTGCTAACATTTTAAATAACTTCAGACATGCTTTTACTGTGAAAGGTCAAATGTTTGCAGTCTGTGTGTGTGACTGTATAGTTCATAAAAAAAAAAAAGAAAAAAAAAAGAGAGGCTTATTCACTGTGTTTCACCTGGTGTTTTTGTGATGTTTATCACATTGCAAATTAAAATGTGATTTATTGGTCACAGATTAATGTGAAACAAGCTGTGTTGAGATGGTGCAGAATTCTGGCATGCACCTTTTATTATCTACACTGTAAATCTCACTCTGCTCTGTCTGTTAGTGTCTGGCCTACTTGGTGGCCAATGCTCCCTATCACCGCCTCAGACCTGGTCTGCTCACTCTGCTCTGGAAGCAGATTCGTCCATATGTGCGTCACAGAGGTCTGTATATTGTTAGTGTCCTTCAATAACTGCACGTTAAATTTTAAGAGATGGACACTGAAGTATGTTACTGTTGACACAACTATTGTCCTCCTCTAGATGTGAACGTGCGCGTGTCAGTCCTGACACTTTATGGGGCTCTGGTGACAACGCAGGCTCCTCTTCCTGAGGTGCAGCTTCTCCTCCAGCAGCCGGAGCACAGCAGCACCACTGGTGCATTCACGCCGCAGGACTCGGCTCTCAGCTGGAGACAACGAGATGGGGTATCCTCACCCTCTCGTACACCAGTCACACATTCCCAGCGGAGCTCTAGCACACACTCCCCGCGTGTTCCTCACACGCCAGGGGAGGAGGACGGCCGTCGGCTTTGGCTGCTGCAGCTGTGTGTGATGCTAGTGACTCAACCCAGAGAGGACCAATCGGATAGTGAGGGAGTGGGAGGGGGTGCTGCTTTAGAGCTCCCTCCTGTTCGACTTGAAGCTCTGCAGGTGAGAGATAATGTGGCACATGGTGTGCTCCAAATGGGTATTTCTGAATCTGAAGATGTTTTTAATCCCTTGTGTTTCAGGTGTTGTCTCACCTGGTGCGTGGCTACTTCCCTCTAACTCAAGACTTTCTATGTGAGATTGGGCAAGTGAGCGCTCGCTGCCTTGGGGAGGCAGACACCTCCATACAGCTGCACGGGGCAAAAGTAATGTCCTCTATTTATTATAGAAATGTAAATTTAAAACTGATCCTGCAACAGTACACAATAAAATGACTATCAGATATTTAGAAATGACATCTGTCTTTTATTTAGTTGCTAGAGGAGTTTGGTTCGGGAATAATCCAGCAGTACAGAGCAGAAAACAACGTGCCTGAGAGCTCAAGGGTCCCCATAAGCCAGGTAAATGTATACACAGCATGAGATTACAGATGTTTAAACAAGTGTTTCATTCTTTTTGGACAAATCCTCACTCCTCTCTTTCAAAGACTGATTCGGTTAATGCAGGGATACAATCTAAAGTGTTAGTGCTATTCTTAATATCCATATGTAACAGACATTTAAAATGAGTATTTTGGATTGTTTTAGAGCAGTTCAGCAAACCTCTTTCAGACTTTGAGTACAAGCTCATGCTGTCTTTCCTCACATATCGATGTGCATTTGTAAGCGATTGCAAAATAATTTTTCAGATGCGTAAAACTTGAACTTCAAAGACACTAGAGCCTTTAGATGGAAATGATAGATTTAAAAAATCCTTTGCAATTACAGATAACCACAGTTTTCTGGAGTATTCATACTCACAGGTCTAGGGACATGATTTATTGGGGTAGCGTTATTGTCTGCAGGTAGCGTACAGATTGAGGTGATGAGCAATGCAAGCTGCTGTCATTAAAACACTGAACTACAAATCAATTTTGTAGAGGTTGCAGCAACAGTAAAAGGAGGCGTTAAGAACCTGCAAGCTGCAGGTTACATAAAAAAAAAAGAGCTGCAGTAATCCACATTAATGTGTTTTCATTTCATACAGGTGGTGCAGTTTTGGTCAGAAGTGTTGAGCGGTCCGCTAAACAGAGCACTGCAGAATGAGCAACATCCCACGCTGCAGGCAAGTGCCTGTGACACGCTCTCCTCCATCCTGCCGCAGGCCTTTGCACAGCTGCCTGTGAGTTCCACTTTCATTGGACTAATTTTTCCACACTGGTACTGCTGAGCTTCATGAAGCCGTATGTGTAATGTTGTTTTTAAGGACAAGACCCAGCTGATGTGCATCACTGTGCTGCTGGGGCTGACCTACATTGAAAACTATCTGGTGAAGACAGCAGCCGTCCGGGCTTTGGGGATCTACATACTGTTCCCCTGTTTGCGAGAGGTAGGCACACTGATCAGCAGCTATGAGCACCATTTACATTTAAGTCAGATATTTTGTCAAGAGTTGTAAGTCTAGGAAAAACCAGAGAAAATGTGTTTTTCTTATCAGGATGTCATGTTCGTGGCCGATACTGCAAACACTATCCTAGCTGCCCTCGATGATAGATCTACAAATGTGCGTGCCAAGGCTGCCTGGTCCCTAGGGAACCTCACAGACACTCTTATTGTTAATATGTAAGACAGCATGGATGTACATATTGAATGTCTCAGAACAGACCGGGATCATATTTAAAGGAATAAAATATAGTTTATATCTGTAATCAGTTGATCTTCTTTCTCTTTAACCAGGGAGAGTGTAGGTGTGGACTTCCAGGAAGAGTTATCAGACATGCTGCTACTCAAGATGCTGCAGGCAGCAACACGAGCAGCAGCAGACAAAGACAGGGTGCGAGCATCTACACTTTCACAAAAACAAACCACCAAGTTATTTTAAAATGCCCTTGAATTTATCGGTTAGATCATGTAGCGTGAACTTGCATCCTCCCTTTATCCCTACCAGGTGAAGTCGAACGCAGTACGAGCTCTCGGGAATCTGCTTCATTTCCTCCGGCAGAGTCAGATGACCAGGCCTGCGTTCCAACGGCCGCTGGAAGATGCAGTTCGTGCTCTGGTTAAAACGGTCCAATCAGAGGCTACGATGAAGGTCAGATGGAACGCCTGTTATGCCTTAGGGAATGCTTTCAGAAACCCCGCTTTGCCACTAGGTAAGTGTTTAATCACAGGGCTGTAAATACACACTGAATTCTCAGTATTACACATTACATATGAAGGGGGCTGTGTAAAATTTTCCCAGCAATGATTAATTTGGATTTCAGTTTTTTTAAATGCTGCTTGTGTGCCAAATTTTTGCTTCTATCTTTCCATCAGACTCAGCCGGGTGGTCTCACGAAGCGTTCTCTGCCCTTTGCCATGTTGTTACTTCCTGTAAGAACTTTAAAGTGCGGATCAAATCTGCCGCCGCTCTGTCAGTTCCTGCCCATCGCAGCTGCTACGGAGACACGGAGCGGTTTACCTGTGTGTGGCGCTCACTGGCTACAGCCCTTGAGAACAGCGAAGACACCAACGACTTCTTGGAGTACCGCTACAGTGCCAGCCTGCGACACACGCTCTCTCAGGCTCTCTTACACCTGCTCAGCGTCAGCCAGCCGCATGACATGCCTGGCCTCGACACATCGCTGACCAGCGAGGAGGGGCGGAGCATCAGAGAGCATTTGATAAAGTATCTCCGAGCAGAGGAAGGAGGAGGAGAGGAGGCAGAGAAGGACCCAAGGGGGGAAAGTTTGCTCCCTCTGCAGAGAATTGGAGGTGTGCAGGAGATTCTGGTCAGGATGAAGGGGTTAAAAGTGGAAGGGGAGGAGGAGAGAGGTAAGGAGGTGGTGATTCATTTCCTGGAGGATTTGCTTAAGACTTGTGAAGACACATGAAAAACCACAAAGAGGTGACTGAAAGCAAAGCCGAGGAATCATTTATTGACTGCATAACAGTGGATTAGTGGGTTATGACTGATAACGCTGAACATCAGTTCAATCATATTTAAAACCTGAAAAATAAAAAATAAACAGTTGCAGGAAAAGAAAATTGTAAATCCTGCATATTGATCTCATGCATTTATACCACTTGGGGCATGTTTAGTTAGTGATCGCTGCTTTGTAATTTTATTAAGATGATTAAAGAATTTTTTTTAAAGTCAGAATTATACACAAAGGCTGTCTGACTAATCATCACAAAAGTCGTGCTTTTCATGTCTTTATTAAACACGAATTGTGAATTAGAGGAACATCAGCCCATGGTGAGCAGAGTATCTTGCTAATTTCAAAGAGTTTTACTAACCTTTTTTTTGCAACTTCTAGGAGAAAAGAAAAAAAAAAAAATCCCAATACTTTTACGTCGATTCCCAAACGCACAAGATTCCAGCAGTGATGATGGACTGTACTGAGACTGAACGCGTGTGCACCACATGATTAAAAAAAGTAATTTCCTGCAGTTTGTTTCATTAAACTGTAAATACTGTGCTTTCTTTTGAAACACGTTTCCCAGAAATATACTGAACTGAGAGTCACCATCCAACCTGACACACTCTTCTAAAGTCTCACATCAAATACAGTCCTGTGCAGAAGTTTTAGATTTGAATCCACTGTGCAACAGTCAGGGGAGCATTGTGCTTATATTCCTCAGAATGACCCAAATATACAGTTAGTCATGCAGATAGAAAAACTAGAACAAAACGTCCTACAGCTGGTGGTTTGTTCCCCTATAGAGTCGGTCAAGGATGAAACGAGGTAACGGCCTAATCATGCAAACTGCCAGCTGCTTTGAACAGCTGTGCACGATAGCATAGAAGTTAAACAGTAAAGTTAATACTTTCAGATTGTTGAATCATGTTCATCTGTTAGTATCACTTTTATATACTGACATCCAGGTGAACTACAAAATAAACTCCAACAGAGGCCATTATACTCTGAGCATTAATGCATTTCTGCAGTACATGTGTCACTTTGAGTACTCTTACTGAGAAACAATTTCAGCATGACGACAGGGAGATGAGCCAGATGGCAACTTGAGTTCTAACAAATCATTGCAGTGATGCTTTCTCAGTTGACACACCCATAGCAGACATGAAGGTATGATAAATCTTTTCAATACTGTATTTGTTTTAGGGAATGAAATAAAATTGTATCTTGATTCATATGGGACAAAAAAAAAGACCAAGAGTGAAACTGTCTACTGTCTAGCTGTTTAAGGAAAGGGGCCCAAGGCTTTGCCATCTTTAAATGGTTACTACCTGTCAGCCCAGTTCTGTCCACTTGTATGCTGGTGTGACTCATCCTATGAGGCCAAATGGATGAATATTGAGTTCTCTCTACTGGACAAACCAATCCAGTCAGTGCTTAGCTGTGTTGATGGAGATAAGGAGACAATCCAGACATCTAGAGCTCAGTGATTTTAGTAACTTGTGTCAGACATGGGCTTGATAAGCAGGACCTTTATAAACTTGTGTTTGCTTGATTATTCCTTTGTTGTAACAATCCTGCTTGGCAATAAATCTTATACTGTTGGAAAACCTGTTGATTTCCCCTTAAATGGTGCCACATTTGTTAAGGAAATGCATTTGTTGGTTGCGCCCATGAAAAACTTGCCAAATCTGACTTGGGACGGAACTCTATCCTCCAAGTTGACAACGTTTGCCCCCGCAGAGTACATGCTGTACTTTGCTTTTGTAATTAAATGTTTTGTGCACTCATTTGATACCTGCATACTAGTTTGAATGTTCATTATATACAATTATTATATATGACATGTTGGGGCCATTAGAAGTTAAAAAATTGCTGGGAGAGAGAGTTATTCTGAGGAGGAAAAAAAACTCAGACTTTTTAAAGTTATTTTGTTAGTTTTTTATTAAAATACAAGGCTTGTAATCTGGTTTCCTTCAAAGCTACTTTTTTTTTTT
>VUQS01035628.1:0-11504 GCA_015108495.1 Heterochromis multidens | reverse complement strand
GAGAAACGTCTCGTCAACTTATCTAAGTGACTTCTTCAGTCTCAGCTGACTGCAGGATTGCGAGGAGGGGGCCTAAGGGTACATCTTTCACCATCTTACAATGCTGTGATTGCAGCAATGTAAGATGGTGAAAGATGTACCCTTAGGCCCCCATCTCGGTTCAGAGATGGTCTTTCCCTTTTCACGTAAATGGCCTCCTTGACTCCCCGTTCAAACCAGCGTTCCTCCCTGTCCAGGATACTAAGGGTACATCTTTCACCATCTTACAATGCTGTGATTGCAGCCATTCCCCAATCTCTGTGAATGGTACTCATGGCCATTAATCAATGGTCATGACAATTTGCATACTAATGATCATGAAACTGACCTCATGGCCCATTGTTAGTCGATGGTGCTGGTTTCGGTCATTATGCAAATGTACTGTTTATAAGGTTGGGGAAACCTGCAGTCAGCTGAGACTGAAGAAGTCACCAGAGGTGACGAAACGTTTCTCCCACTGAAAACGCTACGTCCAGATGAACAGATTCAGCTTTTTGGGATTCTTTTACCTGGATTATTGAGCATGCATCAAGAGACTTAAGGCTATAGCTTATTAACAACAATTAAAATCCCTTAATTTGTATCACATCAGAGTTTAATGATAATTCAATTTTAACTGTTTGTTAAAGAATTAAAGTGGCTCTATTATCTCCAAGAAAGTACCTTGGAGTTTTCTGATTCATGTGTTCCATCCAAAGAGCACCTCAGACAAATCTAATTTGAATCCAGGAAAGAAATCATATATATTGATCTGTGTCATTAGACATGTTCTGGTACTCCTACTTTAAACACACTTTACAATCCAAAAGTTTCATCAACCTTGTTTTTAACCTTTTCATGGTGTCAGCTTCACATATTTTGAGTTTGATGATATTTTGCCCCAATTTCGTAATTTAGCTTGATTATCTGGTGTTTATAATTGAAAAAAAATGGGCATTTTGAAACTTATTTTTTAGGTTTTTTTAAGAGTCCTTTTGATGGACACTTGTTTCACAGTGTAGTGGACATAATAAATTTGAAAATTAAAACAGATAGTGAACAGTGGCAAATCATCTCCAAGAATGGAAAACACCTCAGAATAGTATCAAGTATTAAATCACTGGACAAAAACATTACTTTAAAAAATGTGATTTGTAGCATTTCCTGTTAGTGCAAAAACAAATAGACTGGACGTTCTTTTTTGAATGTTACCATACTTGGTGCTAGTTATATTTTGCAGCTATGAGACAAAACAACTGTCTTGTGTAAAAATCTCTTTCATGCGCACATGTAATCACACAAAGGGGCGTGCACAAACGCACACTGCTTGAGGCACGGGTTCTTATTATTTTTGTGTAATCAGCTTAGTGAGCGGGATGCATGGTGGGATAGGCAGCTTGCTGATGCAAAGAGGCCTCGTAATGTTGTGTGGTGAGGTTAAGTAATAAAGTGGCGCAAACCCAGCGCTGAATGGGCCACGCTGAGTAAATAAGAGTGGATAAAGAAGACCGACAGGGAACAAGTCTCTCCCCGGGAGGTGGATCTCATTATGGGGATTTCGGCTGTCTGCGCAAACTTGAAAACAAGCTTAATGCATGCCTATAAAGCAGGTGTAATACATTTGCTAATGTGCCCGCAGACCCCGTGGCTACCGCAACACAATCTCAATCATGGCGTGGAGGACAGGGAGGAGGATGAGCACAAGGCGGACTTCTTGTTTTCGCTACAAGCAGCAGAAAAGGTCATCATGTTTCTGATGCTTGTTTATGCAGAAATGACTTTGAGCAAAATGTAAAACTTCAAAATATTTGCCAGTTTAATTCTCCCCATTCTTTGTTGGCTTCAAGTTGAGAAGACTGACTAGATTACAGGATCTATAGGTGGGCATCTGCGGAGAAAATAAATTGAATTTCAGTATGCATTTATTTTAGTTATGCACTTTCTTTAAGTTGGGAAATAATTTTCAAAAAAGAAAAAACATGCATGTGTAGCATTCACTCCATAACCAATATCACTAAGCCTTTCATGTAGAGCTAACAAAGAGGCATCACATCTCCTGGCACGGACACAGTTTGTGTTGTTGAGATGTAATTGAAGCTGCAAGGGTCACATTTTCGGAATAGAAATTACAGTCTTGTCTTTGACTTGTGTGGCGTGAACTAGAGATGCATCCCAGAGCCCCTGTGTCCTTCACAAGCCTTTATTATTTATAACGCTCGCTCTTTGAGCAATGACCAGTACTAATGCATAACCTTCTGTCCTTCTGGCTGATTCGCTTCCTTTGAAACCAAAGATTGAGGCAGGAGAAGTGGGTGTATGGTGGATGAGGCAGGGGTGTGGGCGGGCGAAGGGGGAGAGCTAGTATAGGGCAGTGGAGATCCAGGCTATCGAGAAGTTATTATGTTTTTTCCCTTTATATCTGAGGATGAGGAATAACACTGTGATGCTTCTTTCCTCCAGAACAGAGTTATGGACTTGAAAGCAATACTATTTCCTGACGTCCCTCCTTCCACTATTTGTCTGCTCCACCAGAATAATGTGCTGGGAGTGGTGGGCTGGGGTGGGGTGCCTTTTAGCTGTATGATTATTTGCTTGTTTCCACCTGTACCCACTCAGCTCTGTAAATATCACCACAACAGGGCAATACAGTAAGAACTAATACTTTGGCCAGATAAACTCATTTCTAGATAAACTCCGTTTAGCTCAGGTTCAGTGGAGGTAAGATATACTTTTGTGCAGCCTGTATCACCTGATGTTATCCTGTGGTGATTGAGCCTGTGCTGCAGCGCTGCTGTGATCCATTGTTATTATACCTCTATGACAGAAGAAACGGGTGAGGAGGGGGGAGAGGAGAGGGGGCTTTGAGGGGCAAGGGGTAGAAAGTGGGACATAGGCAGCATTAGTGCCAGATAGCCTGGGGGGCCGAGGCTGATGTGTCAGGCATGACATGTGGGTGTCTAGCCCCCCACACGCACACACACACACACAAACTCACACACACCATGCTGGACTGGCCTCACACCCCACCGGCTACTTCTAAATGTCCTGCAGTTTTCCAGAAAAAAATCCTCCTCTTAGCCTGATTATAGTTTGAAGATACAAGTTTGAAGTTCATTAAGTGGGATGCATCAAGGGTTTGTTTCATTATTAATTAACTTTTTTTAAATTTTTTTTTAAATGTCAAGATCTTAGCTATAACAGAAGCTAAGATCTTCATATTCCTTCTATTTTTAAACCAATATCCATTGGTTAAAAGATATTTAGATTAAAGCTCTTTAAAACAGAGAACAGCTGCATTTAAATGCTGCAACTGGACTGTATTTTGCTTTTTTCTAGAATGGATGATTGAATTAATAGCCCGAATTAACAGTTAGAATAACTGGCTCACTCTTAACTGCAGCCCTAGCTGCACTGGCTATCAAAAAGACTGTTTCACTTCTATTTAGAGCTATAAATGGTGGACCTTTATTCAAATTCAATCTGTCCTTAGTTTACTTTAAGTCAAAGGCAAGGCTGCAGCTAAAGGTTGTTTCCAGGGTCTAATTTATTGGTCTAAAAACATCAGCAAATAGAAAAAAGGGGGCATCACTGAGATTAAGGTTTAAATGTCACTCAGAATCCAAATTTAGTCACTTTACGTGATATAAAAACAGAAAGAAGCTGAAATCCCTCACAATAAAAAGCTGGAGCCACTGATTTTAATTTTTTTATTTTTTACATTTTTTGCTTAAAAATGTTTTCAGCTTCACTTTGAAGAGCTGTGGGTTTACTGTCTATACAGACAACGTAGAGGGGTATGATACTGAGTGCGAGGAAGGCCTTTTTTCATCACTGGGTTGCAGGCTGCAGGCAGGAGAATCCTATTTACAGCAAATATCATTTAAGTAATTTAAGAGGAGGAGCAATAGTGAAGCAGGCATCTCCTAAAAGGCTTACAGCTCTCTAAGACTAGTCTTCATCGCAGCATCCCGCCTTTACTGATGGCCTTAAAAGGATGAAGACTAATTTAGATTGTTATTTGCCTCTTTCAACCCTGAGCTAATCAGGTTGACATTGCTTTGGGAATGAGGAAGACGCTCCATAACAGATGTGCTCATGTGCAAAGTGTCCCAAGTCCCCTGTGAGGATGCAACACAAAAGCCCTCTTTTCCCCTTCTTCTTTTCCTCCTCCTCCTCTTCCCTTTTCCTGCTTCCTCTCTTCATCACACCATCTCTCCTTCTTGACCTTTGAAATGGGCATTGCCTCTTCTCACCAATTTACCTCCCTCTGGTCCCTCTTGTGCTTGTGCCGCTTCCATCCCCACTCCAGCATCAAGGGAGAGACAGGTAAGAGCCAGAGCAGAGCACTCTCATGTCAGAGAGCCTTTTGGTGAAGACCTGTGGCCAGGAGTGAGAGCTTAAGTGTTGGAGCACACGTCCCTTACTGCTTTGAGCATTGTTTGCATGCATATTCCTCACCCATTCATCACAAACTGCAGGCTTTCTTCTACAAACTGAAGTGTACTGTTTTTGTGTTGTTTTCATACATAACCTCCTGCCTTTTACTCCTTTGCATCCATTTCCTCTTTGTCTGTCCTTCTGTCCTTTGAGATCTTCCGCCTCTGGTTTTGGCTTAAATATGGCCTCAGAAATAGTCACAGAACTGCTGAGGTGTAAAATCCTTTCTGTTTGGCACACTCCATGGCACCTCCTCCAGCGTAATTCCCTAACTCCATAATTCCACTTTGTGCCAGAATAACGAATGAGGTAGATTTTTTTCTCCCCTGTAAGGTCTCCGCCCTTGCACGATGAGGAATCAGGCTTTAATGCTGGAGGCCCGGAGAGATTGCCGTGGCCTCTTCTCCCTCTTGCCCCTCACTGCGCTCTTAATTAAGGAAATGACAGCTCTCCTAGCAGCAGCAGTAGCCATAATGTAGCTAATAGTGTTACAGCCAGACACTCAAAAGTCAGTCTCTGGTGATTTCCTATCCCCAGAAACACTATTGACCTATCCCTTGCAGCTTCTCCACTCCAGCCTCTAAACAGAGTATTACTTCCCTGCAGGTCCAGAGGGAGCCATCTGACTAAGAGCACCTGGAGTTATTGGCAGCAGATTATGCCCTGTGTTATTGTTGAGGGCTTTGGTGGGAGTAATGAAACACTGAGCTAAATCACTGGTGATTTTGGCTCTCTTGCATTCTACAAGGAGTTAAGTAAATCACTATAAAGCTCACACTGCATATTACAGGCTGCTCTCTTCTATAAAGTACTGTGCCTTGGGTGTAACATTACTTTTTAGACTTTATTCCACGCTGCTTGAGATAGAAAAATGAAAGTGAAATGGTCTGTCTCTCTCGGCTCTCTGCAATGCCACATCAACTTTCCAAGTGGTATTAACAAAATCAATGGTCAAACAATCTGGGACAATTGGTTGTGTATTGATGGAATTAAACCTTCTGTATGATGTCACGTGCTGTCTATCTGTGCTCATCCTTTACGCTCCAACAGCTCGCATATCGCTGTCCAACATAAATGCTGCAAATCAACAGCGCAACAGACTTTTGATGATGAAAACCATATTATCGTGCGTGTTGTTGCAGTGCTGCAGTAGCTCCACTCGGCAAACAATTAAGGACATAATTAACTTTTAATCTTCAGTCTTTTTAAAAAAATGTGAAATTATTTTCTGTGGATTAGATTTCAGTGGAAAAATGATTGACAACATCTTAATAGCAAACACATGCACTCAGCCAGACATTTTCAAAAGGACCATTATAAAAATGGGGGCTGGCTATTCATTCTGAAGAGCCTGAATCGTTACCGGGCCTCTCGTACATTTGACAACTTACATAATGCATTTCCACTAAAATAGCTTAAGTGTTAAAGCTTCTTTTATGGGCAAAAATTGATTCATAAATGCACTGAGGCGAAAGCTAACGTGAACACAAAGCTTTCAATAACACCCACTTTATACAGACTGTCAATGTATGAAGCGGTTGCATTAGACAAGGTGGCATGCTGATTGCTTTATGAAATCCAGGCTAATTGTTTTGTGGTGCAGTCCTTGGGGCTCCCTGCATTAAGACAGGCCGAATGAAGTCAAATAAATATAGCTCTTTGCTCCCCCCACCCACCCCTACCCCCCTCCCTCAGCACCCACGTAGCCCTGAGAGGCCTTCTGCCTTGTGTGGCATTGAAAGTCGCTCTCCAGTGGCCACTTTGGTGATCAATGAGAGAGAATTTATATAGTGGTGGATATTGGCAATATTTCCATGGCATAACTCACATCCAACTGCACTCTGTGCTCTGTAAGAAACATAATTATTTCACTTACATTAAAAAAATAACAACTTTGCACTGGTGTTTTCATCATGTCACTCTCAGAATGAGTTTGACTTGCTTCATGTAAGCAGTCAAGGCAAAGAAGCCATGTATGTATGTACATTTACGGGCTAAAGGGTGCTTTTGTTCCTCCAGATGAAGCTGTATTTTAAGGGCACTTGTGCTGTTACAACAGCAATTTAAACTGCTTAGGAATTCATAAAATATAAAGAGATGTACCCTGAATGTCCTAGATAAATGTAAAGCTATGCTGAATGTGTGACGCTTGTTCTTTCATCCGTTTGGCCTCTTCTTTCATCTCTCCTCACATCAATGCGTCCATTCATTTCATTTTATCCATTGTGTGACCTGTGTATAATCACGGCATCAAAGGCGTTTCTTTTCAGTAAAGGTTTGATCGAGATATACTCTATTTTTTCTCCTCTGTGTGCAGTATTAATCTCCATCTGGAAATACATTTAAGAATCATTCACATTGGATAAGTAGATTTTTTTTTTTTCAGGGAAAGAAAAGCAAAACGTGTACAGAGATTTTAGTAATAAAAAAGAATTGAAGATTGACTCCCCGGGTATTTCTCCTGTCAGCTATTTAATTTAGTTAAAGAAATTACACAAATCCTTTGGGGGGAGATGTGCATGTGTATTTATTTATTATCGATTTTTTCTCCTGCGATAAACATGTTAACGTTACGGATATTTGCAAGGGGGATGAAGCTTTCTAAGTTATTGTGAAATGATGCAATGAAAGGCATCAAGTAATCGTTATTCATTAAGTCTCCTGCACTGTTTATCAGATAGAATCCATTATTCACAACCAATATCTTAACTACAGTCATCAGCCCTACTCTCTGGAGCTTATAGGTGATTTTATAAAGTGTTGTTCTTTCATTATTAGATGAATATCCTCATTTAGCTAATTGACTTTGTTATGATGGTAATTGGATAATTCACTGGCGGAGAAGTTGCTCAGTAGCACTACTGGGCTTGTTATTGTTATCACAGTGTGGCAGCTGCATTTAGAGAATTGCTTTGAGATGCTTGGAAAGTTTGAGTTGCAGTAAATGAAAATAAGGCCGTTTCAAGTCTGGAGGAAAGAAATTGCTTTCATTTGATAAGGTTCAAACAGAGAATTAACTGCTTAGAGACAATACGGCTAATGACATCCAGTGCAACAATTTACAGTCCTATAATATCTATTCTCTGCTTTTCCAAATAAATAACAGCAGATTATGACAGCATTGTAGTATCTCTGCTTTTTATTGACTGTAATACAGCCACAAAGTATTTCCTGTATGTTCAGACTGATCTTAATTCCAGATACTGAGTGCACAGGGTGGGGCTGGGCACAACATGATCTGTAATGGGTGAAATAATTGGGGAAAAGAGACTGGCTTGTCAAAAAAGCCACTGCGTTGCGAGGTTGATAAGCGAGAGGATGTGGACCTTTATCGGGAAGCAGGGCCAGCCAGCCAGAGGTAGAAACCAGCTAAAAAAGCAGGCTTTCCCTTGGGCTTTCACATCAACCATCAAATGCTTGAGGTTCATTTGTTGGGTCATGCCATTCACCAATTATTTGGATTTTATGCAAAGATGAAATGATTTTAGTTGGCGGAGGAGAGTTTAAAATGTACTGCATAAATATACTTGACAGGCAATAAGATCTTGCTGGCAAGGCTATTGAATAGTACGTTTTGTATGAGGCTTTTATAAAAGGACTAGAAACCACTGCATGCCCTGTATATTTAACAAAAAAAAAAAAGAAAAAGCCCATGAATAAAAAGACACAATGCATCAGGGATTTATTCTTTATTTAAAAGCTGTGATATTCCATTTAAGAAAATCAATCTTTCAGTGGAAATGTGATTAATTTTTTCTTTTATTCATTGCCGACATTGTGGAGTTTAGTAAGGTTTTGTGGCCTTCAAATGCATTTCCACATGATTGGTTTGATTTCATCTACCATTTTATTCAGGGGAAGACTTGTTTTATGAGGAATACAGTGCATTTAAAGAGATGTTATGTTAACTTTTTGTGAGGGCTTTTGTATCTTACATTCAAAACGTGGCTGGGCTTATTAAATTCCACATGGCACATAACCTCTTTTTGTACATCAGTGTTTTTGAAATAAGTTAGTCAGTTTTATTGTGCCTGTAAATTGACTTGGTAACTATAAGTAATAGGAGTAACAAAACCTTCAGATTTTTAAAGCTCAACCAATAAAAGGGAAGTTTACTAAGGCTTCATTGAGAGAATACAGAAAAAATCTCTTTCCTTCTTGTACCACAGGTTGTCCAGTCCCCCAATAGCACTGCAACACATTTAACACATAATTACTTTGAGATGTCAGATAAATAATGCAGACGCGCAGCTCTTCGGTCTGTTTAAGGCTCAGTAGAACAGCAAGAATCATTCACTTTTCACATAACAAACAACAGCTGGTAGCAGGGCAATATCAGATTTTCTCTTGTAGCCAAAAGACTGCATGATAACAACATTTTCTTCAGACAAGAGTCACCTTTAACTTTGTTTATTGTGTATTTTGTCTCATTTCTGCTAGTGATTCACACTCAGAATACAAGAATTGGGAGAGTCTGTAAGCATAACAGTGCAAAGGTGTACAGTAAGAACAGTAATATCACGCATGTATTATTAACATCATAGCAGGACCCCTGATTGTTGGTATTCAATGCATTTTCAGTGACAAGCAGGTAAGTAAGGAGATGCCTGTCCAGAGAAATATGCCACTTTGTGCACAAATCAAGAATGTGTCTACGAGCCTCAAAGAGCCTCAAACTGTTTCTTTTGGGGTGGAGGTGCAAGATTTATATTGTCTATCCAATAAAAAGACAGGAGGCAAAGCTGGAGGTGGCAGACTTGAATATGTTAAGGGAGAGGATTAGATGTAAGTATATCAGAGGGACAGCTCAGGTTGAGTATTTTGTAGAGATAGAGAGGCAAGGTTGAGATGGTTTGGACAGAAGATTCGTGGATGTAATGAAGGAGGACATGCAGAGGGTTGGTGTGATAGAAGAGGATGCTAGGGATAGGGTGACATGGAAGCAGATGATCTGCTGTGGAGACTTCTAAAGGGAGCAGCCAAATGAAGAAGAAGAAGATCCAATGAGATGTCAAGATGAAGAAAAATATAATTTTCATCTACCCACAGCTGTGTAGTCTACAGATAACAATTACAGGGAATACAAACCAGGTGGTGAGTGTTTGGAGTGTGAAGCTATAAATGATCTTCAAACCAGCCAGCTAGCAAACAAAATGTGCACTTTTTACTGTGACTCTGTCCTCCAGAAATGGTTTTGGTGGTTGCTTTGGAAACATGGTAGCTATCCCTGAAGTTAGAGTACCACGACTGTCGTGTTTTGGTCCAGGATCTGTTCGAGAAACAACAGTTTGCCCACAGCATTGCTGCTCAGATGCTGATGTGCTCAGACTAGATTAATGGTAATACTTCCACTCCATGAGCATGTTGCCTAAGCCCCAGTCACACAGGCCTAGAGACCAGTTGGGCACTCCCTGGCAACAAAAGCCTTGTGACCTTCAGCAACCACTAAATGACTGAAATTAAAAGCTTCTTTTGTTTGGTGGTTGGTGTTGGGAAATACAGGGTGGTTGTCAGGGGGGTCGCTGACCAATCTCTAGGCCTGTGTAACTGAGACTTTGCTTTTCTAACTTTGTCACAATTTTTATTTTGATAAATGTTTGTTTAGCCATCATCTACTGCCAGATGAAGTAACAAAATGGTTACTGATGAAAGCATTCTAGTATTTACATACTTGTACTATTAAGAACTGTAAGTCTGTGGCAACAATCTTGCACTCAAAAAAAAAAAATTATTCTTTGCTGTCATAAACATGAAACAATAATTTTGAGGAAAATGCAACTGAAATATATAAAATCAAAGATTTATTTATTCAAATAATTGATCATTAAGGGAAATATGCTTGGTATAAACTGAATGTGTATCAATAAAGTAAATTTCATTTGACCAGATTCCATTAAATTTAATGTTTTAAATTGTACTTGTGTGACAAAATTACATGGAAAATTGTAATGTAATCAAATTACTTAAAGTCTGCATTTTGGGCATAAATATGTTGTTGAGTGTGGAAAAAATGCAGTATTAAGCTACTGCTAATACAAGCTAATTACTTCCTTCCTGCTCCAGCATTTAATGGTAAGAAAACAGAGTGAATTTTATTATGAAGTAGCCACAGGAAATAAAATGTGTAGCGTGAGTGAGCACTTACACTTATTCATCAAAAAAAAAACCCATCAAACAAAACATCAGCATTATTTTTTTTTGTTTTTCTCCTCTGTGGATGATCTGAAATATTGCAGGAAGTAATGTAACAAAAACCAGCCACTGCCACAGTGCAAAAAAGGCCAATTATTGCCAGACTTCTTTATTAAAAAGTGACAGCAGTTTGTTTTGATCCCTTGAGAATCAACCAGAACTACAATCTTTGACATAAAACGACATATTTGTGACTAAAAATAAGCAGCCATCAGTTCACAATGAAACTTTTTCAGGCTTTTATTAGAAAAATTTGACTAAAAAAACTGAGCTATTCTGCCTCATCAAGATAGTGCAGGTACAGTTAGTTCGGATTTAATAAGAAACTTGAGCAGACATCAGATTTTGATTCAAATGTTGCTGAATCCTAATTGATGCATGATAGCATGAGGCATCACGTTTGTCCCAACGGTGCCCGCTTCAACTCAAAAAGATGTGCAGCAAAAACAAAAAAATACAGAAATCTCTCAAGTGAAATACCCAGAATTGATTTAACTTTGTCAGAAAAATAAGTTCTCACATAAGCTCTAACTCTTAGTAAATTGCAAAAGAAGAAAATTCACGACATGGTTTTCATGACCTTTAGACTACATAAATTTGTAAGGCACTTTTAAGGAAAAAAACAGCTTATTAATTAGCAGCATGCATGGTACTCAAAGGAAGCACACACATTTGCTATAGTCTGTAGAAATGACTAAACTAAACTTAGTAAAAAGAGACAAAAAATGTCCTTTACTTAAAAATCAATCAGAGCTGAAAAGCAAAGGACAGGATGTCATAACGATGACATTTTTTTTCTTCAAAATATAAAATGTAAAAAAAAAAAAAAAAAAAAACCTCTAAAAAAAAAAAAAAGA
>VUQS01035627.1:20685-32675 GCA_015108495.1 Heterochromis multidens | reverse complement strand
ACACTCAAAAAAAATTTTAATTTAAATGAACATAAAAAAATCATGGAAAGAATTTCCACATGATTAACTTGTTTTATTTTAACATTATCCAATTCTGTTATTCCAACATAATGTACTTGGTTCAAACCAATTTAATTAATTAATGATGATCCAACTTATTTACTGCTGCTTGGGCCAATTTAATTTATTTTTGTTGGTCCAATTTAAAATGTTTTGGTCCAATTCAATTCAGTAGGTTTTGTCCAACGTATGTGCTATATTTGGTTCCAACTTAATTTAATAGTGTTGAGCCAACTAATTTTATAGTACTACAATGAAATTATAAAATTTAGTTTATCCAAACCATGTAAATTAAGTTAGTCCAACAAAACTGCTTAATTCTAATAGACAGTAATTTAATCATGTGGAAATCCTTTCCATGATCATTTTAAGTTCATCCAAAGTTATTTTCTTAGTGTTCAACTAAGTCTACAATATACTACATGAAATTAAACAAGTCATGCACTTTTTAAAACGTTTAATGATTTAGCAAATTTCACACAGATGTCACTGTAAAGTAGGGAAGCTATGGTTACAAAGCTTGATACAGTGTAGTGCAGTGCAGTGTAGTGTTTTTTCCCCTTTTTCCATCTCATATATATATATATATATATATATATATATATATATATATTTTTTTTTTTTTTTTTTTTTTTTTTTTTTTTTTTTTTTTTTTCTCCTAGAATTTTCTGCTTGTTTGGCAATACAGCATTCCTGATCCTAAATCCTCTTCAACACCGTCTCACCCGTTATCTTATTCAGTCTCATCACCAGACAAGATTGAAAAAAAAACTGTGTAAACAAAGACTCAAACATGATTCTACACACTGAGCATCAATGTAGAAAAACAGGCAGTGGTGACACATTAAAGTGTAACGTTTCTTCATTAATCATGTCAGCTCATGATAGAAAACAGCATAGCAAATACTCACCTGCTTACTGATAAAAAGACTTTTGCATCTGTGAACTGGTTTTTGACTGCTAGTTGCACAATGGAGTATGCTTTATTTATTTTATTTATTTTTTTGTTAAGTAGGTCCCTGTTTGCAATGTACACAGGACAAATCCTTGAGCTTGCGGGCAGAACATGCATTTCTGCCCAAGGTTACTACCTTTGACTACTACTTGTAGGGATAATGCCAGAGGAAAGGAAAAAACAACCAGACAATGTGCCAACAATGGAAGTGAATATTGCAGACTAGCAAACAAGCATAAACAACGCAGGTTTTAAAAAACAGTCTTTGCAAATGCTTTCTAAAGGAAGGAAGGAATTCAGAATGCTTGTACGGCCTCAAGGATGCTCATAATGCATTTTCCTCATTTACAACAAAAATCCAGAGTATCTCACAGAGCATTTGGTCTCAGCTACAATGTAGAATCTTATCTGAAGCTGAAACATGAAGTCAGTCAGAAGTCAAAGATCTTTCATGCGCTGTTACATTTGGTACACTATCATTAGCAGTAAAACCGGGTGGCTTTAATGGTCTTTATTTTTAAGTTTGCATGTTTTTCCTCCATCCCCACACTCACACCAAAGACTCTTAATTATTTGCAGTAATTACACAGTTCACAGCTCTGTAATGGGCATGCAATCTTTCTAAGCATTTTCTTGAAAAGTTCAGGAGGGTCCTCAAGAGGTGGCCCTGTGGAAGAGTAAGAGTAGGGAAATTGCACAGTCTGACATGCAGCACTCAAAACATCCCCATTTTTAAGCTATAAAGCCCAACACAAGTTTCTGTCCATTGCTGCTAGAGCCCATTAGCAAAAAGTGATGTGGCTACTAATTGTTGAAGTACTTGAAAAGAGATGGCCTGAGGTCTTGTTTACACTGAGCTCAAAACTGTTTTTGTTTTTGTTTTTTTATTTTATGCGCACATGGAACTGATCGGAAAGCATCAGTGTTGTCCATAAAAAGTAAAGAACAGCTCAAAATATGTTTATATTTTTGTGGCTATGCCTGGTAAGAACACTTCAAGTGTCCAATATCTGTATAAGAAATGTTAGAGTAAATGGTCTTAAAGCTCCAGTGTAAATGCGGACTTCTCTGCCTGCACCCATAGCTGTCTGGCAGACAGGCAAAACCCATTAGCAAGGCTCTGTTAGCAATCGTCTTGTAAACCGAGACCCCAGGCATTCATTAGGCATCAATCAAAGGACGAGGTGTGATGATTAAATGATGAGTGCAAATGCTTAACAGTGTTCGGTACACCAGGCCACTTTACTCTGACACTTGAAAATGGGGGAAAATGGATGGAAGAAAGATGATGTTAGTCTCTGTGTAGATGGCTGGAACTGGATGGTTGCAACTGGTTAATTTATTCGTGCAAGTTATTAAAGAAAGTGAATTTCAAAACCTTGAAGTCAAAGCTTGATGATGCCTCCAATTGCCAGTGGAGCAAAAAAGAATTTAAAGTGCTTGCATTGTCTCTCAGTAATCATCATTAAATTATAGTTAGTTCAGGAATTTGTAGACTTTGTTCCTATTTCACGCCTCAGAACATTTCACTAAAGCAGTAGTAGTATCAGAACAGTCTGTGTTTCTCCAATGTTCTGAAACCTGTAACAATAAAGATGCGGCCATTAGTTTTAAATAACTCACGATATATGATGCAGCTATACATTACACTCACATGTTAAATTCTTTTATTCATACCAACATTTGAGCAAAGCATACTTTTTTTTTTGCCAAGAAATAAGAATACATATCCTTGGTCTTTGTTTTTGGCTTATTTGCTTCTGTATTAGTGCTGCCCAGGGGGATTCGGTAACCACTGAAGGGCAACACACATAAGGCAGCATCACAGATTGCATTGTATCTGTCTGCGCATAAATTGAGCCCATCTGACTAGAACATGGCACAGTGTTTTGGTGGGTGGGGTGGGGGGCACAAGTACTGGCCAAGACCAATCTGCAATCAGAAAAACGTGCTGAAAACAGTCTGGGAAAGAAGCCTATCACATTTTAATATCTGAGATCTCTCTCAGTGCCACACAGGCTACACAAATGCCTCAGTAGACCATCAGCCTGCAAAAAAGTTCACAAAAAAATGATGGTGACATCAAAGTCTTGATTTATTTACATATTAGCCTTCTAAGCATTAGAGTTCAATAAAGAGTTAAGTCAAGTTCCACTTACTGCAAGTATAAGGTGACCAAAACACTGACAGGCAAAGAGATGAAACAGTCCACAGAGAAAACACCAAGCAGCTTAAAAATTCCAACAATCCAGCACCCTGACAAGTTTGTGTCTAGAACTTGACAAAGAATGGAAGTCTGTACTACGCTTAGCTTAACGTCAAGTTTAACCTGGGTTTTTAGTGTTACTAAGGTTGGTCACTTCTTACAGGGATACGTCACCATGGTAACTTGTAACGTGTAACAAACCTAACTTGCACCACAGCAGGTAAGAGAGAGGGATGGGTGATAAAACCTTAAAATTAGATCACAATATTTCAAGGAAATTTGTGATGATATTTCTGGCAATATAGAAAAACATAGTGATTGTTTTATCTGTGATTGCAGCTTGCAGGCAGCAGCATTTATTAGTGCAACAAAATTGAAGGGAATTATTTTTCATGCTTCTTTTCTAATAAGCTACTGTCATTGATGAGACTACCTAATTCAAAGTGTGACTCAATTGCCACAAGGTGCCAGCAGCAGCAGCACAGTACAATAGCAGTGGCAAAGCAATATATACAGTGGCAATAGCATAAGTCAAATGTAAGCACAAAAGTAGCCTAGGTTTTGTTTTCCCTGGAAATTTTAAGGAAAAGTATAACATGCCTGCTTAACAATTTACCAGCAACTAAGCTAACTTCGCCTTGTAACTCTTCAGGAGCTGCACAGTATTGTCACATAATAACATTTAAAAATATTTTCTACCTGGACTGTTGTACCTTGGGTCGAGATTTTTAACCAGCTCCTTTAAGCCCCCCTTTACCACCCTATAACTGCATCAGTAATTTGCTCTTCTTGTCATATGGAGTGTAAGTAGCGACTGTTCCAGCGATGCTCGGTTGAGTCTTATTTCTTTTTACTTTCAGGCCACACATCACCAGCTGCTAGTATCTCCTCGTGCCTCAAGTCTGTTGTTTCCACATTTAGTGAGAACAGTTTTCTTACATATGTTGCAAAGAATTGTGCTTTGTTCGAGGTTATTAAAGTAGTTCCTTTTTTGCTAAATCATCAGAGGCTGACACGTCGCTCTCGCTGTCAGAGATGCCTGGGCTTGTCTCATTGTGCACACTAGGGAACGTAAATGCATGCCATTACTCTGTCATTGATATCACAAAATGACACTTTTATATCATGTAAAAATTGATACAGTCATTATCACAGATGATATGACATGGCACAGCCCTAGTAAGAGATCAACAAAACCACCTCCTGCTGACCAGTCAATTCTCCAGAATAAAAGCGTCACTATTCCTGGAAAAGCCTGTCAACCTCAGTGGGCAGGGGGTAGGAAGGTCTATAGATTTTAGTTCCCAGTCACACAGTCTTAGAGACCAGTCAGCAACCTCCTGACAACCACCAGCTGCTAGAGAAAAATTTGTATTTCCCGATTGGTTGGAAAGTGGTTGCTGGAGGTTTCTGGCTGTTGCTGGTGTAACGGGACGCAAAGTGGTATATGGTGCAGCACCGTATACATCTCGTCAACCTACTCACTGAGCAGTAGTGAAACTTGAAAAAGTGTGAGGCAACGGTGTTAATCACATTACATTTTTCAGTAACGCAGTAATGTAACGTGTTAAACCCTAACCCTAAATTCAGTAATTACATTACAGTTACAATTATGTCAATACTCGCGTTACAAAGGTTCTTCAGTTATCTGCACACAGGACAGATAGGAAAAAACCCCCCATCAAACATGTTTTTTTCTTCCTGTGCACTTGCGCTAAAATGAGCTGATTTCAGTTCATCTACAGGAGGAGGAAAATGGTGGAGCGTTCTACGGATATGGAGATATGGACATTACTTTTATTTTTTTTTGCACAAAAGGGCAACAGCAAAGCTAGCCAAGAACCCAGAGTAATGATAAAGCTGAGTGTATGCTGACCCCGGCCCAACAGCTAGAGCCTGAACTATAACAGGTAACAAAGGCAGTGATGAGCAGTCAGGCTGTTTCTACCTGTTTATGTTTCTACAGTAGAATCACTGTGGCGATCACTTTGAAGTCTCTTTGGGCTGGATTTCATCTTTGCTTTGTGTTGTCGGCTTTGTGATCATACGTAAAAACTAAAAGAAAGATCCTATGTGTGTCCTCATTAGGCTAGGGATTTGTGTTGGTGTGTGGGACTGTAGCCTCAGGTTTATCTTGTTAAATGGTAATTATGAGACAATGTGTTTCAGGTCGTTACAGAGTAACCAGAAAGTAATGTGACGAGTAGTGTAACGAATGACTTTCTCTGACGAGTGATTAAGTAATATACTGCATTACTTTTAAGAAAAGTAATAAGCAATGTGTAGCATTACTTTTTTTGAGCAACGACCTCAACACTGGCAACCACTGGCCGCTTGAGGTTGCTTTTTCCCTAGCAACCAGAGGTTTCCAGAGGGTCACCCTCCAATCTCTAGGCCTGTGTCACTGAGTCCTTAGAGATAGTCTAAATTTTTTTGTATTTTGCTGAGAAACAATGCAAAAATATTGATGACTGATCCAAAGCAAAATCCCACTATAAGTTTTTGTCATCTAAATGCTTGATTATTATTTGGATTTTCAAAATAAAAGCACTGTTGTAGGTTATCGGTATGCTAAAGAATCCTAGATTTTCCAAATAAAAGTAGTAACTTTTTACAGTAAAGCTATAATTTGCTATCTCCCTCAAGCTTTTTAACCACCTATTTACCTACAACTTTTTAGCAGCAAGCAATACAGTCTGACAGTAGCAACGAAAATAATTAGTATAGTTTAGTACTATAGTTTGCTCTTCTTTTGTAAAATGTGAGGCTTTGCTGCCAGTAGATCTGTCCATTTGGATTGGTCATATGCTGTCAACATTGCCCCTTTCATCCAAACATGCTCATAGCAAGATTTGGACACCCTGAGTTGACTTACTGAGCTGATGAATACCTTTGTGTGACTGCTTTGATTTTAGGGTAAGTGAACCCAGTTAAGGAAAAGATATCCTGTGTTGAACTTGCTTCATAGTACATGGCCCTGGACCTTCAAATATTCAGATGGCTGACAAATGAGCAACTGTTGAATGTTCTCCATAATTTACAATAGTCCAACCATACAAAACACAGCCACCAACTGCGGGTGTCTCTGCATCTGTACACATTGTTACTACAAGTAGCCCTGCTAATTTATGAGTACCTTTTTAGCTAAAGTACCACACTGAACTCAGGTGCAACCAAGAATCAGTCCCGCCACCCCACACACACCACATTGCTTTGGTAAATTTCCACTATACTCCTGATCAAGCAAGGAAAATACGGCCCAATTTATTCTAAACTAGAAGGACACTCAGGAGTATATTCTTCACCAAGGCCAATGCTCTGTTATCACAAACTTGTTACCAGTTAACATGTCCGAACACTACACACCAGTGTTAATTTTTACAGCAAATTTTGATTTAGTTTTAGTCATAGTCTTTTGACTAAAACGTCATTTAGTTTTAGTCATAATTTCTTCATCTAAATTCTTTTAGTTTTAGTCGACTAAATATCAGAAGATTATCGTTGACTAAATCTAAAGTTGATTCAGTGACTAAAATATAAAGTGTAAAAGTCTGTCATGTTTTTACCGGTGAGAGTTGCTCCACACCGTTCACAAAGCGTCTTATTTTCCTTCACATCAAATGTGAAATGTGTCCATATGTCTACTCTTGTCTTCTTCCCATGCTTTCACATTTTGTCGCATTTTCATGAGAAAGAGGGAGTATGGGAGTTCCCTCCCCTCACCCTGTTTGTTGGGGGCAGATCAAATTGTGCGTGTCTAACTTTACTGCACATGGAGATTACTTCTGATTGGATCTTATCTCTCCAGAACATTTTCATCTAGTTTATATTCGTTGACGAAAGTGTCAATACATTTCGTCATAGTTTTTGTCCTCGCGCATTAGTTTTTATTTAGCTATCGTCTTGTGTTTGTCAGGAAAAAAAAGGTCGTTGACGAAAATTATTCGTCAACTAAATTAACACTGCTTACACACATAGTTGTAATAATGGGGCAATTAATAGGAAATACAACTACAACTCCAGAACTCTTAAAAGGTTAATTTGAACTCTGTTATCACTGTTGGGCTTTCTGCTTACATTTGAAAAAAGCTCAAACTAAGGGTGCTGAAAGCATTTTAAAATACAGAGAGAGAATTAACAACAGAAATATAATTTCTTAATAAATGGAGACAAAATTAGGCTTTCACAAAATAAAGTAAAATCTGAGGTGATACTGTAGATTATTTTATATGATAAACCATCCCATGATTAGATAACATATCTGGAGCAATGGTAGCATTTTCTTTACAGAAAAACTTTATTCCAACTATGCCAGGTTTTTTTTTTTAAACTGCTTTTCTAAATACTTAACATGACATATGTCATACCTTTAAGCTGCATATTTGTACTGTATGCAAGCATGCATGTGTGTGTTTGTGTACTGTCTGCTCAGTCAGAGCTGCTGAGCTCCAGTAGAGCTGACAGTTTGCTGTGACAGTGAGCCTTAAACAAACCCACCGGGTCGGCTGCTGCACAGGAGAAATGCCTTTGATTCTGTTAGTGTGTGTGAGTGTGTGTGTGTCTGTTCACGGCCTGATAGCTTAGACTTCAGGCCTAAAAGCAGATAGAAAGAATATCCTTAACGTTGTGTTTTATCTCAAAACACTGATCATGTTCTCTGTGCAGGAGTGAGTTTACAGGTATTTGATATTTTATGCAATGTAACGATATCAATATAACTCATTACGTAGGACTAAGCAGATCAGGACAACTTCTAATTATATACATTTTCCTCTTTTCAATATCATTTTTTAAAAAGAGATGAGGATGATAAAAATGGGTCTTTTACACAATTAGTAACTCAAAGTTCAATATTTTAAAAAAGCACAGTGCTGAAGAGCATCGAAAGTTTAAGGTCTACTTAGTTAAATCTTTTAACCCAATCCCATGTTTCATGTGGTAAAGACCTGAAGGGTGCACTACGTAGTGAGAATAATGGGTTAGTGAGCTATGTTGAGCTTAAAATCAGAGTTTTTAGTTTCACGAAGGTAGCTCTATTTTTTTTACCTGACTAAATCAAGTTTCAGAGCTCTAATGTGCAGCTGTAACGTTAGAAATAAACAGCACTGAGAGCACACCAAGCAGTGAAATAAATAGAACTTGATAATAATCTTTCCACTTGGTGTGATTGCGATGATCATGAATTCATAAGATGAACAATCTTCTGCAGCACCAGTGTTGCATTTTATAATCTTTATAGATCTCCATCACCTATTCTAATGATAATATCTCTTGTAAAGATATGAGTTTATAACCTCAGTCACTCGTTTTGGGTCATACTAAATGAAAAAAAATTGTCTATTTTGTAAATCTTAGTTATGCCTTGTTTCAAAATGGTGGATTATCTGTGGTATGAAACCACATGCTCATTAGCTATTAAGTCATTAACCAGTGAGCATTTCTCAGTCAGACCCACCCCTCCTTGTCACTTCTGGGGTTTTTTTGTTGTTGTTGTTGTTTTGGTGACCAAGATGGCAGCAATGCAAACTCTCATCTAGAGGCTTCAAAACAGGACTTCAGAAATCAGTGGATGGCATCCATGTCCATTTCAACCCAGAAATCCTGGGTTAACAAAGAAAGCTGATAACCGCCATTGTCATACCTGTTAACTCTGACTAGGGTTTTAAGCTTTGTCAAGCTAGCTAATGCAACAAAAGCCTGGCTATGTTGAACTTCCTTCATAGTCTTGACCATGTATTGACCACAGAGTGATCATGATCTGTACAAATGAAGGTTTCCGCCAACAACAAAAAACATCTATTATATGAATTATCTCTGTCCAAAACTGCACACAGGAGCAACGAAGCATATGCATTAAAAATATATAGTCCAAGAAGCAAAGAAACGCCAACACAACACAACGAATGTGCTTATTGAACTAATAATGTGAAACAAAAAGATCTGTCTGATAATAGAGAAGGTCATTAAGTATCATAACAATAAAGTTTTCTTCTAAACATGAAAAGCTGAATAATTGTTTTGAATTCTGCATCAAACCCCAGTAGAAGTACAGGTAGAGTTTCCAGCACTCTGCTATTGGCCCACTGGTTGCCCTGACACAAACAATGCCCATTAGAGCAGTCTGGGCATTTCCAGTCTGTCCAGGCTCACTCAGTGGTGCTGTCTGGATACATGCGTTTTAGCATGCATGGATGGTTTTTTTTTTTTATATATTAAACATTAAATAGTTGTTGCATAAATTAAAGTAATCAGAATAGGCTGGAAAATTCACTTAACCCACTTTTAACAGGAGCCTGTGCTAAATTTCAAGCAAGAAAATCAAACGTATTTATGTACACCAACTTTCAGATAACTGAACAAGTAAAAACTGTTTTAATTATGTCATTTCACTTATTCAAAGGATTTTTAGTATTTTAGTGTTTAGTATGTTTAAGTGTCCAATTTATTGTAAATTTGAAGGATTTTGATGATGGGAAAGCATCAGGGAAAACACTCATCTTTTTTTTCTAGATTCACAAAAGTAGGGGAAAAATAAGCCCAAGCAAGCTCAAAATAACCCTACTTAACCTTCGAGGGAAAGCTATTTATTTATTTAGTTTAGTTGGGCTTGTCAGGACACCAGGGTTCATATCAAGAGCAGTAATGATAGTTTAAAATGAGGTAAACTGTCTCAATGAAACTGTTGTTTTTTGGTTCCTCTTTTAAATTGCTTTGTTCCCATCCCTCTGCTATCGTGTTTGATAAACTGCTCTACAAATATTGTTTGTTGCAGACTTTCACTGATCTAAAGTGGGGCTTGAACATGAAGAGCTGCATCTCATGTCTTATCATCATCATCCTCCTGAAGACAACAGGATTACTGAACAGACAAACTCAGGATCTTCCTTCTTCCTACAGCTAACAACCAAGATTTCTGTCCAAAACCACAGCAGCACAGAAATGGTGCTGAGGTTCCTTTAAACTGGATGTATCTCTAACTACTAACTCATCCACTGAGAAACTGAACAAACTACTGTATCCTTCCTGGTTTCTACAGATAATGTATGATTGTGGATGTCACACACTGCCTTAACAAAAATTAAACTGCATGATTTTAAGCTACATTATCCATGCCTTCTTTGTAACTCACACATCTTTAACTTGTTAACGTTCTCTTCTTACTCACAACGATAAAAACACCAGCACAAAAATCTAAGCTCTGTACATACGAAGCCTCACTGGGCCCTTGTAATACATAGGTTGTTGCACTGGTAGGAGTTATTAGGGCACTACATATATCGATACGCTCATTCAGTAAAAGATGCCACATTTAGGAAAATCTGCACAACCTGAAATCTCTGCAGGTTCTCAACATTCTATAATTACTATGAAGCTTCACTTGGATAACCTGATATGGGTAAATTATTTAATTCCTCACATTAGGTTGGTCCACTGATTCCTTAATAACAATTAAACATGCTTACAGAACACTATTTGTCCATATCACGTAAGCCACAGCAGTTTACTTAGTCACATTTACCTTTGTTTCCATGCCAGAGCCCAGCAGACAAACACCAACAAGCCACTCTTATTTTGTAATAGTCATAAATTACAAAATTTTACAAAAAACTGACATGACTTCATAAAAGATAAATGTGATCACATGAACCTAAACCCTTTCAATCCAAAGCCAATGACTGTTTTTTCCTGCTTCCAGTTTTGTGCTTTTTGAATATATAGTCCAAACTGTTTTTCAGAATAACCAGGATTACATGATGATGAAGATTAATATGACGAGAACAGCTGATTGGGTTTAGGGATTAGGCTCAGCTAGGGAAAAAAAAAAATAAAGATGCATTTCAGTAGTATTGTGAAGGAACCTTCACTAGCTTTTCTGACTTCATAAGGGTCAAAGTCCTATATAAATAGTTCTCCAAATAATACAGAATGACTTCTGTAGAATTAATTTTAACTGCAGAGAAGAAAAGTGAATCTCTATTAAACACGTGTCAACTTGCCTGTGACATACTCCAGTTGCCTGAAGTGCAGGCCCTTAAATATTTCTCTGAAACTGAGCATGTGCAACTTGTTAAAAAATATCCAAGCACTTCTTATCTGTGTTATTGTCTTAATCATACTCTAATTGCACTTTTGGTATGCATGTAAACAAGCTTTAATTATGTCAGACATTAAAAAAAAACCCAGCAGCTCCAGTGTTTGCATGTTTCTATTAAACTTCGTGCTCACTGACATTCAGAAACAGACTAGATTCCCTTTAGGGATATCTGAGGGGCTGTCGCTACCTGGAGAGTGTAATTCACCTGCAACAAGGCAGTGTGGCAGAAAGCAGCACTGATGATGGAGTAACAGACAAGGAGGGAGTGGTGTCCTCACTCAAAGCCAACACACAAGCACCAACTCTTGAAGGTCAGCCTTTTTCCTGACTCTCATGTAAATGAAACCATCCAAATGTCCCCAACAAAGAATTTCTGAGTTGAATCTCTATCAGCTGAACCTCAGTACATGACAAAGTCCGTCTCCCTCACTGCCATGAAATAAATAAATGAATAGATTAGAAAAGAGCACAAAGTGTACTCACAGACAAGATATTATTATTTGTTCAATGTGAAATATTTCTCAATTCTTTCATGTGATTTCTCAAAGAATTCCTCTGCTGGATTTAAATGTGCTCGTCCGTGTGTTTCTGTGCTGGAAGCAAAAAAAAAAAAAAAAAAAAAAAAAAAAAAGGGGGGGGGAAAAAAAAAAAAAAAATTAAAAAAAAACACCACT
>VUQS01035627.1:0-13773 GCA_015108495.1 Heterochromis multidens | reverse complement strand
TCCTGGGGAAAAGGGGAATAAAAAAAAAAAAAAAGATAATTTAAACAAAACGAGACAAAAAAAAAAAGGAAAAGTGGAGAGGTATTTGACTATTTAATTATCACTCATCAAAAGCTTGTTTCTGCAGGATATTATTATTTGTTCATTGTGATAAAAGGTGAGATGATTGCCTCTGAATACTGCTCTGATTGGACTTTTTGATCGCAAATGTCTTAATATGATGACAGAGAAATGGCAGAGGGGAAAGTGGATGATTCTGCCACAGCTATTCTGATTGATTCGCTAAACCTCGAGGTATGATAAGAGCGTTTCCTCCACAAAGTGTAAAAGAAAGGGAGTGAATCATTACTATTATCAGAAAAGTGTGACTCAAATGATCACGCTTATCCTCGGGTCCTGATGTGATGCGAAACCCAGGTAAGATGAAATACACCAAAGTGACACGTATCTAGATACACCATGTAAAGGCATTAATCAGTGTGTGTTTCAGTCATAACTACAGCTCAGTCTGGTCCACACAGTGTTATACCCAGCAGCCTCAGATGTTCCTCTCATCAGGGGAGGCTGAGGGCTGGACCTATGCATCCATCCACAGTCATGTGTCTGCAGGTCTTCCTCCTCTCCTCATGTTCTGCTTGGCACATGTTTGGACACCACTGCTTTGGCACATCCTACTCTATAACCCCGTGCACCCCCACGCTCCCCCACCCCCACCCCATTCCATGTGCTCCTGGTGTCCTGAACGTGGATAATCAGCGTCAGTTTATCACGCCTCCGCATATTTCCCTCCCTCTCCTCCTATAAAAACCCTCACCTCTGTCGTTGGACCCGGTTCTGTCATGGGAGATTACGGGGGACCGATTGCACAAGACTGAATGTGGCGCGAGGAGATTAGCCGGGACGCCATAGAAAATAGCAACGGGGCCAACAGATTCCTCGCGAGGGGGCCTTATCGTGCAATTACACGTTGACACGTTTTAACCATTTTTCAGCCTCTTAATCCGAGGGCCCCCCTCCCCTCCCCTTCCCTCCCCCTTCTCTTTTCCAAAAGCAGACCTATTGGTACTGAGGGAGCCTCGCTGCTCTCTGTCTGACTCTCTCCATCAGTCTCTGCTGCTGTCTGAAAAGTCTGCCTCATTTGCTCTCTTTATCAGCTACTATTGACATTCCAAAACATTTCTAAAGAGGAAAAAAAAAATACAGATGAACAAAGTGTTATCTTTTTGTCAACTGGAAAAAAAACAAAAAACTTTAAGCTAAATTAGATATAACAAGATCAGTAACATTTGAGAACTGAACTGGACAGAAAATGCAAATTTGTGGCAAAATTCAGACAGCCTGGAGGCTAGAATCCAAAGTCCCAATGAGTATGAAAAGTTTTTCTATCTATATTCACATTTGCTTTTACAAATTATTTTAGGCCTGTTTAATTTGTGCTGGGTAATTGCCCTTGTTTTGGCTTTACTGAGATTGATTTGCACTGTGAGGATCTAATTGTACCCAAAGATAGGGTACAAATTTGACTGTGGTGATTTTAGTAATGGGAAAAGGAAATACTGAACACATTAGCTTAAAATCTACATTAAAAACAGCAGCTTCTTGCATGGTGTCTAATTTAGAGTGCAGGTTCGTGTTATGCAGCTTGGGATATTTAGATGGGCTTAAAAAAAAATCCTTAAACAGGGTTTTAGAAACACTGGATTTCATAAGTGCCCCCATTGCTCACCGTTACCCATTTTCTATTATTTGGAATATATGTGGTTTAAAATCATCTCAAAATCATAGAATTATAAGAGTAACTCAATCCTAGCTTAATTTTTTTCTTTTGGTCTAAAGAAATCCATTTATAAATATGCATACCGCATGCAAATATTAAAATTGGCTTCTCATACATACTGACCAGCTTTTTATTAAACTGATTTAGTTGCCTCTCAATTTTTGCAGATTTACCCACAGAGCATTTCCAGGACATGATAAAACTAGCCTTATTTTGTTAAAACCTCTGATTAAATACCAAGATCACTTAGGTTATCTTTGTGTTCTTGCTCTACCTCCCTACCTATATCTTATTCTGTTTATTCCAAGCAAACACAGGACAAGGTCAAGGTAAATATAGAGGCAGTCTTTCACAGCCATAATGTGCACATATGCGCAATAAAAAACAACTTATGACAAAAACATGAAGGTAAATAAAATAATGATACAATCCAGAGTTATTACATAAAGCGATTGTTGCAGCTGCAGTCTTTCATACTATACTAGTGTAATGATCACAGCATGCGGCCATGTCTTTTGATGTTTAACTTCCCAAAGACAAAAACCCCCTGGGGAAAAGCAAGTCACAAAAAAATTAAGTTGTAAAGTCCTGGCTTCTATATTCTAAAAGTAGCTTTTTGGCTAAAATAAAGATGAGTAGTTACAGATCATATAAAAACCTAAATAAATTCTAATATCAATCTCCTTGTACACTTTACACTGGAGCAGCTGTCTGGAGGTATTTTAAACAAGTCACCAGGCATCAAACAGACAGCGTGGTGTCTCATTCCCCACCGCTTCTCAATTCAATTAGAGCCTTTCATGACAATCAATTAGGGAGTACCCCCTAGATCTCCCTGGGGACCTATAATCATCACTCGTCTCCTGGACGCTTCAGTATAAAGTAACAGGGCCACTGGGAACCATAAGGAGACACTTTGTGGTTTATTTCAGGGCATTTTACTTCATATTATGCTGTTTTTTTCTCTCAGTGGCTGTGTGTTAAATGTAGATTTTCCCCCTGTAAGTTTTACCCGCCTGCACCATTTTCCTGCATATTAGGGGGTTTACTAGGAAGGCTTTAAAGCCTGTGTTTTTTATACTTCTTGTCTTGTTTGTTTTAAGAGTTCCTCCAGCTTTCAGTTACATCCAAAGGTTAACCCACTGCTTCCTGAAACGCTGTTCTTAAAACAGAAACCATGAAATGCTTAATGATGGCAAAATTCTCTGCTGCAGGTCTTACCTTGCTTTATAATGGCGTAATTAGATGACTAATGACTTCTTGAGTTTTCATCCAAAACCACATGCACATAATGTAGCTAAATATAATTTTCTACTCAGCTACATTTGCTGCTTTCTTATACTTGTACTTTGTGATATACTCAGAGATAATTATTGTACTTTATAATTTCCCTATAACACACACACTCTCTCTCTCTCTTATATATATATATATATATATATATATATATATATAAAATATATAAAACTTATGATCACGGAATCTGAGACAAACATACACACGCATCCCATACATTTCGGTCTGATCAGGATTAGTTTGATTTGTCTTTATTTCAGTGAAGATGTCTTTTTGAGGGTTCTTTAATGGTTTTGTCTCACATTTTAATAACAATTTTCACCAGTTTGGTGGGGAAATTGCTCCAGAACCGCTGGCATATGTAACTGAACAGATGATCACACAAAGACACTGGTATTGGTAACAGTGTACTATAAAAATGCCATCACTGTAGACATAATTTAAATGTAGGGAGTTATTTTTTCGTCTGCCCTGCACAGAAGGGACAAAGGTAATGTTCAGCTATTGCAATGGTCTCCAACTTAGGGTTTGGATGCCTGCAGGGGGTCACAAGATAAATCTGACAGGCTGCAAATATGTGTAAGTAACAACCCCCAAATACCATCACTTCCTAATTCTCACCTACCGGTCAACAATGGCATTAAATACTGATTATTATATCATCTAAAGCTGCCTTTGTTGAACATACAGTAAAATGTATTTCACTGGGAGCTGTCCAGGTGCTGAAATAAACAAGCCAATAGACAGATGGGCTACTACAACTGCTGTAGTTTTTCATTGGTATTGTCCCTTTTAAAGTTTGCAGCATTTCAAAGAAATGTGTGTCTGGTTTAACATCATATAAATCCAATGCAATACAGATTCTTACTGTTCTGTGACAGTCTAGTTTCTGTTTCAAAACACCAGCTATTTACTTGCGCACAGTTATAAAACTTATTATGGTCTTCTTTCAAAGGAAATGTGAAAATTTTGAAATACTGAACAATGACAAAATGTTTGCAAGTGGCCGTTTAAAGGCCTTAAATGAAGCAGCAAGTGTTCTTTGAGAAAAACAAAACACCGGTCAATAGAAAGCAAAGAAAAGCTTCAGGCTATCTGCCTTTAACCAATTATAAATGCAGGAGCAAAAGTGAGGTCTCTTCAAGCCAATTACCTCAAACACCAAGGTACTTTTCCTGGAGGGTTAAAACACTTTAGTGCGGAAAGAAAAACGCAGGTGAGAGAAGAGGAAGGAATGGAAGAGAGCAGGAAACGCTAACATGATTACAACTGTAGCTCAGGCTCAGGTAATCACTAGAGTTAAAAGGTCTCCTGCCAGCCTAGAAGCCAATGAAACACTCTCTTCCTTTCACCTCTGCAGAGGGGAACTCTGTCATTTGCAGATTGCAGGTGAGATCTGGTTCAAATCTCTCCAATGTTCCACCAAACCGGGCGCCAAACACACTAGTGAATTAGTGCCATTCATCAGCAGCGGTTCCATAATTATCTGGTGTTGTTTGACATGGGGAGAACTCTCTCTGTGTGTGTGTGTGTGTGTGTGTGTGTGTGTGTGTGTTTATATATATTATTAATCTCCATTCTTAACATATTCAGGCTGGATGTTTTTTAATTCAAGATTCAGACCTTTAAAAATGAAAAAACTCTCTTTACTGTTAGAAGCTTCTTAGCAGGAGACTGACAGCACTGACTATGTTCAGTCATTCACACAAATTCAGTCAAGCTGTGTCACCACCCATGTTTGTGTCCTCAGCTGTGGACAAGGCCGATCTCTTATTTTTGCTTCATCCTAATTAGTACATTTTATCCAAATTAAATTGGTCTTACTACCAACTCTCATTTTAATGAGTAAAATAACTAAGGCTCATGCCTGCTGAGAGCAGACTCTGCAAAGATAATACAAACTATTTTATAGTGTAACAGGGAAAATCCCAATGCTACACTTGTATGACAGCCACCCATTTATGGACAAAATATGGTGTCACGTGCATCTCTCGTTAGACATGCTGGTTTAAAGAATTTGGCTGGTCTAAAATCATACCAACAAATGCATTCACGTTACTGATGGACATGCGTGAATACGCCTTTGTTCAGTGCAAGAAGCTGCAAAGCTTTACAGGTTAAAAATCAAAATGAAGGTCAGGTTTGAAGATGAGTGTGGTTCAGACCTATGAGTACTGAGTGTTAGTAATGATCATCTTATATCAGTCAGGACACCAGCTTGTAGGCAAGTGTCACCATAGGTGTGAATGTGTCACATATTGGGCTCTAGTTACCTCCGCCAAGGAGGTTGTGTGTTTCATGCGTGCATGTCATTCTGTCTGTAAACACAACCTCCTTGGCGGAGGTTGTGTGTTTCATGCGTGCATGTCATTCTGTCTGTAAACACAATAGCTCAAAAAGTTTAAAATGAATTCTGATAAAACTTTGTAGGGGTGTAGAGTGGGGTCATGTTAACAATCCATTAAAATTTGGCTTAGATCCACCAAGGTCTTCAAGGTCAACTTAATGATTTATTGGTCAAAAATTGGACAACAAACCTTATAACTTAGAAACTATGATTCTTACAAGTGCGGTGTGTATTGTCAACATATAGAAAGTACCATATAAAGATTTAAAATATGTCATATTTGACCTCTGACCTCTCCTTCAAGGTCAATAGATTGATCTAAAGGTTAAAGTGAAACTAATGGTATATAGAGCTATTTATTAAAACTCTGTTTATTGCTGCCTTTGTTTGTACTGGCAACATTTAGGAAATGATTCTGGTATATGGGGATTCTAAATATCACATTATAGTATATATATTTGACCTCTGACCTCATTTTTATATTTCTGCCTTTCTTTCAACCCTAAAATGTGTTCTGTCTTTAAAGAAAGTATTGTCAAGAGAAAGAGAATGAGCTGCCTAGTTAGTTAGAAATATACTGTAGTATAATATTATTAATAAGCTCATTACCTACTCCTACATAATGTTTGTGTAATCAAAGTAAACATCTGTCATGCTGCCCTTATCTGATTTTTACTGCACTACAAACTTCTTAAAGTACGTTTAAAAAGAACAAAGAAAACAAAATGAATATACAGAAAATACAATACTATTCCCTTAAAAGTAAATACTGCCCAGACAGTGAGCTGACTTTGGTGGAGGTTTGCACTCTCTGAGTGCCTCTTGTTGTTTATTTTCTAGTTTACTGTACTTGATCTCATAGTGTTTTAGTAAACTCTGATGACTTTGTTGTGCAGGGGCAGCATGGTGGTGTGGTGGTTAGTGTTGTTGCCTCACAACAGGAAGTTTCTGTGTTCAAATCCAAACTGCAGCCTTTCTGTGTGGAGTTTGCTTGTTTTCCCCATGCTTGTGTGGGTTCCCTCCAGGTACTCCAGCTTCCTCCCACAGTCCAAAAACATGCATGGGGTTAGGTTAATATGAGAGTGAATGTATGTCTGGGACAGACTGGCAACCTGTCCAGAGGGTACTCCTCTTCTCACCCTATGACAGCTGGGATAGGCTCTAGCCTCTCTGCAGCCCTGATAAGCGGAAGGATGGATGGAGGTGTTGTACAGGAAAAATGCAGAACAGACTACATTCATGAGAAGAATATAGTGGGTGACAGAGTCTTATGGAACATGCAATACATATAAAATAAACATTTCAGTAAGTCTTCCACTTGGCTTGACCTTGCTTTAATTTCTAAAAAGTCCAAATTCTTAAGAGCATTTTTCAAGTAAAGTGGAAGAAGGAAAAAACATTTCAATCATGATTGTAATCAGTGATTAGCCTCTGTGAAACCATATCTATAAAACCAGCCTCAGTCCCTTTTGTTAATGCCATTGCTCAGACAGAACATGTTTTTCATAAAATTGATGTAATCACAGTAAATGCCTCGAGCAAATACTGCCCAGTTATTTTCAGAATTGTTTGTAGCAACATTGCATTTTTATAGATATGTGCAGTGATCCAGCTAATGGAGTAAAATCATACCCTGGAGGTGCAAAATAGGCCATAGCCTACCATGTAATGTCCGTCTTATTGACAGTGTTTTTACTGCCATCAAGACATCTCAACCGAGGACAGTTTCCAAGAAAACGGAAGTACTGTAAATATAATGTCTATGTGTAGTTTCACTTAAACTAAATTGAATAAAAAAAAATGACAAGTAATTTTTAAACATGTGTTTTTAGTGAAAGATAACAGTAGTGGAAGATAACCTTGGGAAACTTTTGCCTGCAAAGTTAATAAAGGCTGAGCACTTGTGTCAGGGGTTGAAAACAAACTCCTTACAAGGAGATTGTCAACAGAGCATAAAATGATTCCTGTTCGTCTGTGTGCCATGTCAGTGTGCCATTTCCTCTGCATACTGGCTGTACAGAGCTATGCATTTTTCATGAGGCTTAAAACAGAAATTGCATCCTGTCTGTTTTATTAGCATCTTAATCCTTTTTCACTATTGCTACTTGTGCCTGGGTTTGAGGAGTGTGTAGTTTTGATATAGAGACTTCACATGCGTCATCTGCTGCTTTTAAAATATATCTCTTGCATTTTTGAGAGGTCAAAGCAAAATTAAATTAAACAAATTCTATGCTCAAGGGTGTTTTTGTTTTATTTATGTACATGCCACATATAAAAATATAGAGTTCTTTGTTATACCATTGATCTAATGCATTGTGTTTTCATTGCTAAATGAGATTTTTATTTGAAATAAATAACACTCACCTCGTAAAGTAATGGCTTACTTCAAAGGGAGCCTTGTTGTCAAGTTTGTAAAGCTCTTTTTTTCTCAATAATCATGCAGAAGATGAAAGCTGCTGTATGAATTCAAATTTAATTTGTTCAGTCATCCATTAAAACGGTTTGTCTGTCTCCCCTGCCACCAGTCCATCCCCTCTCCTTCAGTGTCTCACTGTCTCTCTGCCACTCTCTCTCTCTCACTCTAGAAAGCTGTGTGGCAAATTGGAGCTCCAGCATTGAATGACAATGAGTAAAAGGGGAAAAAATACATATTGAGGGCACAGTGAACTTAAGCAATTAAATTAAAAAGTTATTAACTTTGGAATGAGGGACACTGCTCCCTTTCCTGTCACTGCCTCCAGCCAGAGGCTTCAGAGTTCAAGGAAACAGGAAAAGAAGATGGGAGAAGGGAGAGGGAAAGACAAGCAGAGGAAAACTGGGAGAGACAGGCAAGGAAGAAGAGACCAGAGAGATTTTAGAGGTGAGGGTGAAGGTTATAAGCCCCTAAGCAAAGATGTATTCTAAAGCTGTGTGTGGAATTCTAAAAAAACAAAAAAAACTTTGCTTTGTGTGGCCTGTGAACCTACTCACTTGATCGTTACACGTTTATTGTCTTAAGCAAAGGACTGGCTCTTTGCCACTCTCATACGCCGTAGCCTAAATCAGCATCATTGTAGCATTGTGGGCTAAAATTCCAAGGGAGTGAGAATCAAAGTTAATTAAGCTTTTGCTGTGCTTTGCACAAATAATAAGTTATGGGCTGACTACTAATTAACCCTAAGAAACCGCTTCCTTTCAGTAGACTAAGTGATATTTGGAACTATATCTGTATATCTTTTTTTTTTTTTTACACAATTAACACTGTTCTACCGAGCATAACAAATTACTCTTCCGTATAATAATGGTCTTGTACTCTATGATAAATAGAAGAGCATTTGATTTTAATGTGTGTTAGAATTTCAAAGTGCTAAGAATTAATTTAAGCATTTGATCATTTATGAGTTGAGTTGGAGGCTGGAATCAAAATCAGTGAGATACCAGTGTCCAGAATGGCTTCTCTTTGGTAAAGGCATGAATTTTAGCATAAATGGTTGTTTGCTTGTGTTAATCATTTATTTATTAACTTAACAAAATGGTACTTCCAGTAGCCCTGAAAGTTTTGATCACATCAAAACAGAAAAAAAGCTGTTTCCCAACCACAGAGTGTATATAAAAGATGGACTTACTCCCTATGCTGTCACCCATTTAGTTGTTAATTGTCATTTTGAGGCCTCAACTTTTCCTTTATGGAATTTATTTTTTTTAAGTTACCAAGATTCATAGACATAGTGCATCTATAGACTATAGATAGTAGGGGTATCAGAAAGACACAGATTACTGCTAATTATAGCTAAGTAATAGACAAAATATTTTACTTGCCAAAATTGGAGCACAGACTTCTTGAATGGACTTTTAGTACAGTTAACCACACAGAAAGCTGTATTATTTGACAGATAATTGCATTAAAATGCTAGAACAGGCATCAGCACCACTAGCTCGGTAACTCAAATTAGCTTAGGTGAAGCCTAGCAGAGAACTAGCAGCTCAGTCTCTGCTGTATTCAACTCTGCCCCAGCAATGGGGAAAATTAGATAAAGAGACCGAAACTTTTATTTTGCACTGTTTTGTAGATTTGTGTATTCTTATTGTACACTTGTATGTTTTAACATGAAAGTCTATGGGGATTGACTTGCTTTTGAAGCCAGCCTCAGGAAGCTACATAAGTAAGTGCTGTTTTTGGCATTTTCGGGTTGGCTTTATTTTTCAACTCTGAGGTTGCCACTTGACAGAGACAGACCAAAAGCATTAAAACAACAAACCATATATCCTATTTGTGAGCAAATTAGCAATAGATGCCCAGTTTCTCTTTCTGCTTTGAGGACTAGCACTGCTGTCCGTACAGCCTTAAAAAACAATAGCATGGTTGAAAACTCTCAACATGACTTTTTATTCAAGAAGGCTTCATCTTTTCAAGTCAAAGTCAAGACAAAGAATTCTTATACTTGTGACAGAAAATGTGCAAAATTCTATAAATAGGATATTGTACAACAGAGTTGAAGACTTTCAGACTACTGCTTGTTTTCATTTATGTGCCTTTTTGTAATTTTTTCATCAGATCTGCACAAGGGAGGTTTTTTTCATTATAAGGACATTATAAAGGCATCAAACCCATGAGATAACCCGATGCTAGACAAGCATAGCATAGATGACAAAGTAGAAAAAGATGAACATTCAAAGACATTTTGTAATCATATTGCACAGGATGTGTGATATTCTGCCATATCTGATCCCCTGTGCTCCCAGCTCCTCTCAGAAGCCATGGATAAAAATCATGTCATATTCAGGTAGCGTACCACAAAATGAAGAATGAGCATCTGTTTTCTCAATGCATCAGGGTCATAAAGTGTCATCCCAAAGCCCATTAGCTTGTAGCGCCAAGTCAAGCAGGGGCAAAATCAATAAGCAAGTCCCGGAACAATAGCATGCACGCAGTTCTGCAACATTTTAGTTACTCTTACTACCAAATAGCAGCCTCAATTGGTTGCAAGAGCACAGTACTGCATGGAAAACCTGAAGTGTACTAGAATGATAGTACTGGCAGAAAGGAAAATACAAAGACAAGATATACAGAACTGAGGGGGCAATTCAGGTTAAATCTTCAAGAGGGGAATGAGTTGTCAGAATGTTGCTAAAATTAGCCTTCAGTTGGTCTAATTAGAAGAAAAGAAAAAAAAACATCTTTTTTTTAAAAAAGGAGGTTACAGATGACAGATTTTTACATTTTGCACACAAGTTGCACATTGCACATTTAAATAGTCCTCTTAATAGAGTTTGCTGACACAGCTGACCCATGTCCAGTAGTCATGCTGAGACCATTCATGCAAGGGTTAAACCAATCAGGAGGATGTGCAGCACATTCACACCAGATGTTTCAAAATGGGGACTATGACCACTTGATGCCACAGCAGTATGTCTCTTGGATCTGCAGGCACTAACCACACAGGTGGTCTAAATCCCAAGATCGTCTTCTTTGAAACAGGAAGATACCGGTCATGCTGACAGCACAAGAAAGCCCCCAAGAAGCAGCTCTTCTAAAGATAATTTAGTTCTAAACTTTTACTGCAGTGCTGCTTAGGCTATTTTAAGCTAAGAAAGATCACAGAAGCTACCTGTGAAGAAAGCCTTAGAGGGTTCAGGCATGTCATCTTTTTTTTTTATTTCATTTCTTGCTATCTCCCAATTAACCATTTTCCTCTGCTGAACCATGACTAATACTTAACTGTGCTTTTTTACATGCTAACTATGCGGAGGCAGAGGAATAGAAATGTTCTCAATGCTCATTGATACCACATTGATTCCAATCAACTGTTTTTGAAGCCTTTTTTTATACTCTTCAGTATACAGATCCTTTAATACAGGGGATGTCAAACCACATTTTAGTACCTGGTCAACAGTCTGTTCTGTTTGAACTTCGGCTGGACAACCATCCATCTATCCATTTTCTTAACGGGTTATCTAATTCAGGGTAGTCTGTGCTGGCCAGACCAGTAAAATCTTTTTATAATTACCTACTTAAAAAAGAAGTACAAGTACAATCTGAAAATGTTTACATGCAATGAGCCATCCATTTACAAAACAGATGATGAACAGCCTGAGATCACCTAAGAAAAAGGTACAGAAAGGTACAGTTTCAATAGCATGTATCAGTTTTTTCCATATTCAGCCAATAGCATCACTACTTTGCTGAACAATCGGTGTGTGTGTGATATGGTATACCATGGGAGAACTCAAGCCACAACCATGTTCAAACTACATGTTTAAAGATTTATGACTGTAGCATACATGGATATGATGCCATCATGTTGCCAGAAGCTGCCAAAAATGGTCAAAAGTGCTTTGTGGTAGTTCCTGCTACCTGCTAGGTCTCTCCAAAACCACTGATACCACACAGACTCAAAGGATGAAAATAGCTGGTGGTAAAAACAAACAAAATTACTTGTTCACAGTGATGTATTATCTGTCTCAAGCACATTTTACGTTTCTGCAGGTTGACAATTCCCATACAGTGAAACAAAAAGCTCTCAGGGGTCAGACTAAAAGGTCTACAGTCATGCTGGGTGCTCTGAGGCTGTTCTTAGGCTCTGCAGTGCTTTGAGGTAAATGCTAATGTTTGCTGGATAATATATATACAGTTGTGGTCAAAAGTTTACATACACTCATCATGGGCATCAATGTCATGGTAAGTTTGGGCTTTTAATGTTTTCTTTGAACTGTTCTTTTTCCAGGGTGGAATGATTGTATAGCATGTATCTTTAAAGTCTTTAAAAACAAGAATTGTCTGCACAAGGTTGAATTTTTTTTTATTTTTATTTTAAGCGTAGTCTACAAATTTTCAGTAGGGTTGAAGTCAGGGCTTTGGAAAGGCTATTCCAGAAGCTTATTGTTAGCCTGCTTTATCCATTCCAAAACCAGTTTTGATGTGTTTTTGGGATCATTGTCCTGCTGGACCACCCAATTGTGTCTAAGTTTCAACTGTCTTGCAGTTGATTTGAGGTGAAGTTGAAGAATTTGGAGGTAGTCCTCCTCCTTCATTATTCCGTCCACTTTGTGCAATGTACCAGTATCACTGGCAGCAAAACAGCTGGTAACAGGATGATATTCCTGCCAACATGCTTGACAGCTGGTGCAGTGTTCTTAGCTTTGAAAGCCTCAGCTTTACTCCACCAAACATACTTCCTGTCATTGTGGCCAAATAGCTCAATCTTTATCTCATCTGACCATAAAACATTTCTCCGGAAGGCATTTGGCTCATCCATGTGGGCAGCTGCAAATTTCAGTTGAGCTTGAAGGTGTCGTTTTAGGAGCAGGGGCTTCTTTCTTGGTCAACACCCTCTCAGTCCATGGAGATCTAAAAATGGCTCCACTGCGGACAGTGACCCTGGTGTTACAGCAGTTCATGGCAGGTTTGAGCCTTGGTGGTTCCTGGGTTGTTCCTGAACATCCTGGGTCTACTTCCAGATCTTGGAAAAATGGTGACACATCAGAATAACTTGTACTCACGTGATGATCATGCAATCAGCAGTTGCTTAGAAATGGCTCCATTAAGCATCTGGAATGGTCTTCCCAAAGCCCCAACTTTAACCCTATTGAAAATTTGTGGACTATGCTTAAAAGCATACCAGGAAAGCAACCAATTTAAATGGACTCTACCAATTCTGCCAAGAGGAGTGCTCAAATATCCAGCCAGAATTATGCCAGAAGCTATAATAGTAAGCTATAATAGTGGCGGTGTATGTATATATTTGACCCTGTATGTATACTTTTGAGCCTGTGTGGATTAAAGAAAATGCAAAATAAAATCAAACTTGTTCACCCACTTCTTGTTTTTCAAGACTTTAAAGATGTATGCTATACAATTGCTGTAAAAAGAAGTTCAAAGAAATCATTAAAACTTACCATGACATTCATGCAATTCAATTCAATTCAATTTTATTTATATAGCGCCAAATCACAACAACAGTCACCTCAAGGACAGCAGCCTAATCCTATTGCAGCATAACTAAGGGAGGATTCAGGGTCACCTGATCCAGCCCTAACTATAAGCTTTATCAAAAAGGAAAGTTTTAAGCCTAATCTTAAAAGTAGAGAGGGTGTCTGTCTCCCGAATCCAAACTGGGAGCTGGTTCCACAGAAGAGGGGCCTGAAAGATGAAGGCTCTGCCTCCCATTCTACTTTTAAATATATTTGGAACCACAAGTAAGCCAGCAGTCTGAGAGCGAAGTGGTCTATTGGGGTGATATGGTACTATGAGGTCTTGATTATTCAAGACCTTGTATGTAAGGAGAAGGATTTTAAATTCAGTTCTGGTTTTAACAGGGAGCCAATGAAGAGAATCAATATGGGAGAAAAATGTTCTCTCTTTCTAGTCCCTGTC
>VUQS01035626.1:0-13005 GCA_015108495.1 Heterochromis multidens | reverse complement strand
AATTATCCCTTTTTAAAAAAAAAAAAAAAAAAAAAAAAAAAAATTAAATTAAAATGCTGGAAATTTGAAAGGGCATTGATTTTGCTCAACACAACCGTGCCATCTTGCACATATGCATACACAGGACCCATGTGTGAACTGCCCATCCACACCATGCGTGCTGAATCAAAACATATGCAGAAGGAACTGCTGCTGGGTTTTATCTGCAGGGAAAACTGATGAATTCCTGAGCAAAAAAAAAAACCCAAACAAAACAAACAAACAGATGTTTGTTCAAAAGTGATGCATTCAAGGTAGTCCTGATAAGTTAGTTGCTCTTGACACAAACATTTAAAATAACCTAACAGTAGCAGTTGTCTAAGGAGCCTAGTCAGTAAGGATAACTACAGGCTTCTGTTTGAGCTGGGTAGACAAGGTAAGCATGCTGTATATAGCTACTAGTTAACTGCTCATCAAGTGGATAACAATGAAGTTGCTTTTTTTTTTTTTTTCCTCCATCTCTGATGCAAAATATTTGCTCTTTTAGTCCAGTTAACTGCTGAAAATGTTCAGCTGATTGTAGCCAATGAGAGGGGAAGAGAACTATGTGGCCTTATCTAAAACCTTATGCAAAGAAAGCACAAAACCCTCCACACACCTACTGCTACAAACTGAATCTATTCCAGTGGGAAACACAGTAAAACCAGTACAATAAACCCGGTACTTGAAATGAAAAACTATTACATTTAATTCAGATATAGCGAGAACACACATATACAACCCAAATCACTTAACTAGAAGAAATATTACCACAGAAACAATCCCTTACCCATCTCCCCAGTGGTAAAATGCCCGGTCCTGGAAGAACATGGACAGAAACAACCACAAGCTTATCAACTCCAGCCAGAAGATAACAAACAGGAGCCATAGCGAAGTCAGCAGGATTTCACACAACATCCTGGAGCTCTGTGAGGACAACACACATGCAACATAAATAAGTGACATCTTCTGTTCTGTTAAAGGTAAAGAAATTAAAGTGATTAATAATGCCAGAGTTCACCTACTATTCCAGATTAAAAAAAATAAAATAAAATAAAAAATGATAGGCAACATGACAGCAGCATCACACTGATGTGCGCTGGCTAAATCTTCAAAGATGGTGTGAAGGGATGAAAAGCATTAAAACTGTGCAGTTATTTATTAAAACAAGACACAATGGGTGATAAATACGAGCAAAATAAACAAAAACGATCAGCATCAGGAGACAGAATTTCACAGGCTAACCGTTCATTTTATTAGAAACACTTTAGCTAACGTTAAACATCGGCAATCATCCACAATAAAGTGCATCGCTAACTTAGCCAACGCCATCGACACCGACCACATCAAACGCGAGCAGAGTTATAATTTATTTAATGTCCACGATGCAGATAATTATCGAGTAAGAGTAGCTAGCTAGCGTGGCATCCACTGTCAAGCTACAAATAGCCGCGTTAGCCATCTAACGAGACACTTTCCAGCATTTAGAGTGTACGGGTACTTTAGCTAAGCACTGCATTGGACTTTAACTTTAATGATAACGTTTAAGTAATGAGCTGTCTACGCGAGTTATGGTAGCTACAAGAGAGAAGCAGACTAGAGCCATTTGGTTCCGCAGCTAACGTTTCATTTAGCACGTATAACCCAACTGTCAACAGGACAAAGGTATCTAAATAAGGGGATTCGTGTCTCAGGCCTCTTACCTTACTCAAAGAAAAGACAATTGAGACAGCATTCCTTCTTTCCTAGGCTAGCGAAACATTTACCACACTTTTGTTTACAATGCTCGTCACATTACGCGTCAGGAGCGTTTCCGCTTTCAGAACCAATTACAGCATCGGTTGATTTATATCCCGTCAGGCCTCGAGATTGAGTCTACGTACCGTATTTTTCTCATGTCGCGTAATACAGCCATTCTAGGTAATGTTCACAAACGGATAAATAAAGAATATATGTATAAAAATCACTGGCTTGCATTTGTAGAGACAAAATAACATTTGTTTTGATCTAGGAAAAAAAAAAGAAATGACAAACTGTGTGGGAATGTAATTTTATGTTAATGTTTTTCATACATTAAAAACTGAATTATGAAATATTCACTAATTTTTTTTTTCTTGAACCAATTCGAAATGTACTTTAATAACATATTTAAAAAAAACAAACAAACAAAAAAAAAAAAAAACCACTCACAGACCACTTCATTAGTTACAGCTGTTCAATATCTAATCAGCCAATCACATGGCAGTAGCTCAATCTATTTAGTCGTGCAGACATGGTCAGGACGACCTGACCTTTCTTGAATGAGGAAGAAAGGTGATTTAAATGTCTTTGAACATGGCATGGCTATTGATCTCAGATGAGCTTGTCTATTTCAGAAACTGCTGATCTACTGGGATTTTCCCACACAGCCACCTCTAGGGTTTACAGACAATGGTTTGAAAAAGAGAAAATATCCAGGGAGGGCCAGAATTTGGTATAAACAACATCAAATCATGGATCCATCCTGCCTTGTGTCAACAGTTCAGGCTGCTGGTTGTGGTGTAATGGTGTATGGTGTCACACTTTAGGCCCATTGGTACCAATAAAACATCGTTTAAACACCATACCATACCTGAGTATTATTGCTGACCACGTCCATCTCTTTATGATCACAGTGTACTGCCAGCTCAAAAATCTGGAATCTTGACCAAAATAATGAGCTCACTGTACTCAAATGGCCTCCACAGTCACAAGATCTCAATCCAAGAACCATCAGAGCACCTTTGGGATGTGATGGAATGGGAGATTTGCATCATGGATGTGCACCCGACAAATCTGCAGCAACTGTGTGATGCCATCATGTCATTGGGACCAAAATCTCTCAGGAATGTTTCCAGCACGTTGGTGAATCTATGCCACAAAGAATTGAGCCAGTTCCGAAGGCAAAACAGGGTCCGACCTGGTACACTCTATTATACTACAAGATGTTTATATTTAATACTTTGTGAAATTTTCTGTACTTGGACTGGCAGAATAATAATGTTGCCATATTTGTTTCCACTTGATGGAAAGTTTTTAAATAAAGGTGTTTAAATGATGAGGTAATTAAAGCAAAATACATAAAAATAACACAACCACAAGGTGAGCTACACTAAAATTACTTTATTACAGCTGATTTCTGTTCAATATCCCTCTGCCCACACAATAGTAAATACAATACAAACAATATAGTAAATTTGATCCTATTTTTATTCTGCTTTATCAATATTTTTACACAATTTAAATCCACTTTTTGTACTTTACCATATCTTATGTAGTATCTTCATAATCTCTCTGACATTCAATAAGTTCCACCATCTATACATTTTAATATAGGTTATAAGTTGTAGTGGTAATGTGGCAAACAATACTGACATCTTCAAAGAAATGCAATATCTTTTTAGAATTTGCCTGTCACCCCATCATCTTTTCAAGCCTTTTTACTTTGACCACTAGACCAGAACCTTGTTGTTATGTTTCATACATTTCATGTGGTCAGCCCAAAGATAGGTTAAAACCATGGAGATGAAACGAATGCAGTGGTATCTGGGCTTGGCAACTAAGGTATGGCACAGTGTTGGACCATAAAAAGGATCGCTATTTTCTGTCGCTGATTCTCATTCAGTATCCTACATGCTTTCAGTCAGTAGGAGAAATATCTGACAAAGTTAAAGTCAAACAAATAAAAAACTAAATAAAATCCAGGCTGGTGGAGAAGTCTTATGACTGACAAAATCCAGAATCCCTTCACACACACAACTATGACACAAAAGTGAACAAAATGTGTCTGCATAAACAAAGTTGGCATGTATGTGAGGTCTGATTGACCTAACATTCAAACTCTTGGCCTTGGCCTCTGACTTATAGTAACAATCCAATAAAGATAAATACATTCTCATCTTCTTTACAATATGAATAACTCAGAAAAGAATTGATGACTACAACCTGCTGTGTTACAGTAGCTGGAACTAATCAGTTGGCATAACAAACAAAAAAAATAAAAGGGACCAAACCATATGTAACTTGATACAATGCATACTTTCTAGGCAGAATATATACATATTGAAAGTTAAAATCCCACCTAGAAAGAAAAAGATCCCAGCATTTTTGTGTCCTCAAATATTATAGGAATACAACATTCAGAAAGAGCCAGCATCTGAAAAGGTGGCTCTGAATCAGAGTGGAATGGAGACAAATGGTCAAATGTGTGCAGCGAGAGAGAACTAACTCTGCAGTGGTGATGCTCAGAGATAGTGACTAAATAAGTGGTATTTAAAGATGACAGTAAAGGCATTTTGTCAGTGTACACAAAACCAAGAATAACTTTGAGATATGTCCACACAACTTAATACCTAAACTCTGAGTGTGAAAGGTTTACCAACGTCACTGTAGTCTGTCAGTTTGAGAAATTATTTTCTTAAAATGTGGGTTTACATTTAAAATTCCTGCAATAAAAACCACACGATTCCAGCTTTGTGAGGAGGAGCATTCACTTTTGCCAACTCCAGAGAATTATCTTAAAAGTGTTTTATATTCTCAGTATCAGTGTCTTGCTTCAATGGAGAGGCTGTAAAAGGTAAAATGGGAACATACTTCTCCAGGGATTGTTCATTAAACCACAAACTGGAGAGGAAAAAAAAGAAAAAAAAAAGAAGAAGAAAGCAGATATGGATATAATTCAGAGGAGAAAAGCAAGTGCTTTTGCCACATTTATTTTGCATTTGGCTTGTGTTTTGTTTTGTTTTTTTTAGTGTGCATTGATTCAGTTTTACATCTCTATGTTACGTCGAAATGCAAGCATGTGTTTGATTCAGTCACCCTTGTTTTGGGGTTTAATGACTTGGTGTAACATTATTAACTTAGCACCTTTTAAATTATTAGTGTTGCTTACTTGGGGCCAGTGTTTTTTTATTTGGTTGTGCTAAGCCTGCTGTTATGGTCATGACAATTACCCTAAATACCTGCCTGCCATAATAGACTCTCTCCAGTTAACTCAGCTCAGTTCATAGAAACTCCAGACAAAACATACAAAATAATAAAAAAAAAAAAGCACTCACATATTCTATTAAATCAAAATTCAGCATAAACACAACTGTGACACAACCCACAACAGCTATAGCTTCACTGTAAAAGCTGCAGAATGAGGGGAAATATCTTCACTCACATATTGTAAGTTGCCATACCCTGGGTGTAGTCTGTACTTGGGAAATTGCTCTGAAGAAAAAAGAAAAAAAAAAAAAAAGGATCACAGCACATGTAAGTTTGACTCCTAAACTTAACAACATGCGTACCAATGATCACTCACCAGGTGCTTTGTGAAAAAAAGTCAAATACTAATATCACACACATTTAGTTGTATAAAGTGCTTTGAACAAGGCAGCAGTTTTAAAAGGCACTAATAAAAATAAACAGATGTATACTAGGATTGTTTATAAAGGCCAATAAGTCACAGTTCCTTCTGTGAACATGTACAGTGGCATTCTCTGTAACGCAGGGGTTTCCAAAGTTTCCCCCTCAAGTACCACCTAAAGGCATGAAAATTAGTTGCAGATATGCACCAGTAGTGCTCCGTTTCTCGACATAGATAGGACTTAAACCAACTGCACTGAATACACTGAATATGAGAATCTGAGGAAAAATACTTGGGATGTCTGGAAACCTGCTAAAATAGGCTAAACAAAACAAACTAACACTGATCAGAAATGGATGAAGAAATTTAAACTATTAAACGATAAAGATCTGAGTCAGATTTTTAGTTATCAAAGGTTAAAAGGCACTGTCGGATAGTTCTAGCATATGTGTGAAACAGTTAAGACTAATTTATTTGGCTCTGAATCTGAAAAGTTTCATTTTGGTTGAGGAAATAAAACTAACGAATAGAAGAGGAATCAAACTCATAACGATGACCATTACAGCAGGCTGGTATCACAAGCATCTTCACTAACTCTGCTGCGTTTGTAACCATTACACAATTGGCCAGTGTACTACTGAATATGAATGGGGAGAGTGAAGAAGGGAGGTCCTGAATAGAATCAGTTTTCTGTGATTGTTTGATACATTTAAAAAGGACAAAGTTAACACATGTCAAAGGCTTTTAACAGTGTTTCATGTGCAAAATGAGAGCAATGGCTGTGAGTAGCACAAACGTGTTTTTAAAAACAAAATCCTCCTTAGGAGAGAACTGTAAATAAACACAAATGAAAGTAACATGTTGACACTCAAAATGCTTATGTAGTATAAATTTAAGGATCTGTATGTGTGCCGATAAACTGCCGTGAGGACGGGCTGTGCCTTTTCCAGCCCCTTTGACCTGAGCAACATTTATTTCATCACACATCCACATCTGTACATGGGAGAAATGGTAAATGGTGGGGTAGTTTCAGAGCAGCAGAGCTCTGCCCTGGTGTGTTTGTTGGATTCTCCGCGCTTAGATTCTTGACTCCATGGCTGATGAGGGATCTATGTGTAGGAGAGGTGTGACCCGTTAGATATCTGAGAGGTGACACTGGTGCTCCTGCTCATTCCCTGCTCACTGTGCCCTCCTGAAGGTGTCCTCCCCATCCCTTGGGGGCTGTTCTGAATACCTCCACTACTGCGTGTGACCAGAGCTCCAGCTGATGGGTGGCCCCATGGTGTTAGATCCCCTCCTCCCTGTATGCTCTGTCCCCAGGCTTGCTGCATAGATGCCCCTCCTGGACTGGAGTGATATCGATGATGACTGCCTTGGTGACTCAACCCTGCACCTGAACTGCTGCTGCCCCAGTGTGCGCCTTGAGAGCTTCCAGATGGGTGCTGCTGCTGATGCCGACTCCAACTTACTTGAGCCCCGGGAAAGTTATTGCTCATGGCCTCTGGAGAGATGTTTGATAGCACCATGTTGCTGAAGCCCAGGCGCATACTCTCAGAGTCAAAAGCCTCCACTTCTCTGGCTTGGCGTTCCAGCACGCTCTGGATTCGATCCGAGCATTCATTCTGCAGGGACTGCATCTCTTCCTCAATCTGTAGGACAGAAAAAAAAACCAAAAATATGAGTTTAAAGAAATGCAAGTTTACATTTAGTAGATACACTGGGCAAGCATAAATGAAAGGTACAAGCGTGTTTGGTCAAAGAAGGAAGTTTTTCTTGTTTTCCCCAACATGTAAAAATCTTTTTCAGACAGGTTTGACGTGACCTAATATCAAGCTGTGACACCACTTATATCAAATTGATCATAATATTATTATGACTTACTTGAATACAAATAAAGCAATGTCTCTCTGAAAGGTAATGGTGCAGTACTCTTAAAATGCCAGCACATCATGTACTGTACTGTAGCTTTCCCCTTTTTTTTTTTTAACCTACTTAAATGTATATAGTGAACATGTAAACAGTGGACTTGATTGGTTTCCCTTTCTTTCCCTTTAATCATGTTGCAGCTGTTAGTCGTGGACAAATTAGCCCACTGACCTCATGTAAATCATAGCAATCCTTTTACATTCAAGCTCCCTCCAAGACTCAGTAGCTTAAAAGGATGTAAATGTAAATCTTAACATGAGCATAATTTAACCTTTGTTTCCAGCAGGGCCCTTCGGAGTGACACCCTTTGCTCCAGATCTTTCTTCTCACGCTCATGCTGGGCATCTGTCTGCATCTTGATCTTACTCTGGTAGGCGTTAAGAAGCTCCAGCTCCTGCAGTAGCTGCATTCGTAGGGCTTGGCACTGAGCCTCCTGAGTCTCATCCAGACGAAGCTAAGACCAGAGAGAAGATCACATTTAGGATCCAAGCAGTAAAACATATACACAACCAATACTGGTTTGGCCACATCCTCTACAGGTGGCAAAGTATAGTCTTACAATTTTACCAGACTCACCGCCTGAGTGGAAAGCATTTCATTAATAGAATGGTCATATTGCTCTGCCAAAATGGCAAGTTTGCGGTGCTGCTCTTGCTTCAGCCGTTTAAGGACAGCTTTGTGCTCCGACTTTGGTGTGGTCTCCAGCAGATGGTTCCTCAGTGCTTTATATTGCCTGGTCTGAATCTTACATGTGTCCTGGAACTGCTTCTTGATCTGTAGCTCTTTGGACTATATTGTAGAGAAAAGAGATTAAATATAAATTTGTTCTTTACTTCCTAATTTAAAAACAAAACAAAACAAAAAAACAGAACAACAATTTACGTGCTCAGACCAAGGAAGAAAAACAAAAAACCAAAGCATTATTATATATTTTACTGAAATCAGTGTGTGCGCTGAATAATTATTTTACACCCATGCTCAGAAACTTTTTCTAACCTTGAGACTCTTGGGTTGCTGGCGAACCTCCATAGCATGTTTGCGTCTAAGTTCCCTCTCCCTTCGCTTGTTATACTCCTGCTGATTGGTGAGCTCTGTCTGGTGCTGTAGTCGGATCAGCTCAGCCCTCGTCTTTTGGATGGTGTTAAGCTGGCGGAACTCCAAATCTTGCATGGACTCGTGGTGCCGGAGAAGCATAGCGTGTTCCAAGTCCTTCTGGGTTTGACGCTTGCTTAGCTCCTAATGACATGTACATGGAGACGAACAACAGAGACAAGATAAAATTACTTAATTGGAACAACAAACCAATTTTAGTTTGTGAAGTCATTACTCAATATTTGTAGCATACTATTCAACAGTACAGTGGTAGAGAAAAGCTCGGACCTCTCGCAATAGATCCTTTTCAATTCTGTGGCGAGTAGTCAAAATCCTCCTTTTGAACCTGCGGCACTCCAGTTCCAGATACTGCCTCTGCCTCCGCTGTAAATTGGCCTCTTCTTCTGCTTGATAGTTTTGGATGTTCTCCTTCTGTTTTGACAACCACTCCTGTTTTTCTTTCTTCGGAGTTGACTGGTTTCCATTCAATTCCTAAAGGGACAACAGATTGCAGGTCACTGGCAAAACTCACTTTATACTGATTAATGTTTACCAACTGCAAGTTAAAAAATAAATAAATAAATAAAAAATCTGTATGTATGATTGATGCACAGGAACTGTGACATCAACATAGCACCGTAACATTTTATACCAGCAGTAATCACGTTTGGCGTGTGCCACTGTGTGCAACTGTGACACTGGCACACATAAAGTTTACTGTATGGAACAAGAATGCAAATGAATCTCCCTACCTCTTTAAGTTGTTCTTTCCGAAGTTTGTACTCCCGTTTCTGGTTTTCAAGAAAGCCGTTAAGCTCTTTCTTCTGCTGACTCTGGATGTGTTGTTGGAACTTCTTTTCATCATTGCTACAGGTTTTTGCCTAATGAAGAAGCAAATATAATCAGTTTTCTCTATGCACAATAACAGCCTGAGTGACTGGCAATGCTTAGCGAACACATAGAAGCTGAAAGCATACATCTTTCTCCATGGACGCCTGGTGTTTCTTGATCAGTTTCTCCATCTCTTGGGCAAAGCTATTTCTCTGATTCTCCAGCTCCTTGTCCAGACGGAGTCTGTGCTCATCCATTTCAGCCTTCAGCTTGTTTTCCAGAGCCATAAGCTGTTTTTGATGCTGCCGCCTCATGCGCTTGTAGCCTAATATCTGCTCCCTTAACTCAGAATCTTGCTCATGCTCCTTAATCTGGCGAGTGAGCTAGCAAACACAAGACAAAGACTTATCTTTAGATATATAGTTTATGAGGCACATAAAAATTGTAGATAGACTTAATTGCATGCTGGTTCTTTATACTTCTGATTATATGAAGAAATATATTGTTAGCCTCAAGGTAAAAGCTTTTAACAATCACAAGGACAATATATGAAAATACGTTTGCTTTTTTACAATCACAGATGCCGGAAATACCCAGCAGGTATAGGAGTGGTTATCTGAGATATCAAACGGTTATTTAACCATGATGTACAAACACAATAACTGCATCATTACCACTGAAGCTGTACGGATTGTGGCAAAGTGTTCACGGTTTCTTCTTGGCCGTGGTGTGTGTGCAGGAGGGGACTGCGCCTCAGTTGGCCGGTTGTGAGGCTGTGACTCATTGTTACAAGTCTCTTCCCCCTAGACGGCGCACAACAGTGCAGACATGTAAATAAAAGAACACGCTATTGCATGGCATTTAGAACCAATCTGAACACTGTCTCCTATGACAATAATACTAATAACACTTTACTCAATTATAAACTGTGAAAGGCATATGAAAAAAAAAAAAAAAAGACTTCTTACTTGTTTGACATGTATGACGGAGCTGTTGGACATTACTGTGTGGTCCCCCTCAATGTCTGCCTCACTCTTGTCATCGCCTGCATCTGTTAGACTATTAACAGAGCTGCTCTGTGAACTAGCACTGATTGACATACTGGGGATGGATTGGTTACTCCCCACACTGTTCACAGTACCCGTCCCACCCACACTGTGTTCTGGCTCCTAAAAATACAATAAAATAGAAAGTAACAAGGTTACAACACATCTTGTGCCATAGGACACAATGGTATAAAAGGCACAGAGGCAAGCTAGGAGGGGTTAACACAGTTTCATGACAGACCTCCTCTTCATCTTGTGCTGTGGGGCCATTGTGGACCTCCTGAAACAAGATTTTCTTCATCTTACGATACTGCAGATTGTCTAGCTCCCGTACTGCATCCTTTGTCCGGTTTATCAAGTCTATTAAAACTGATTCAGGTCGCTCACGCTGGACAAACGCATGCTGGAGGAACAACAGAGAATTGCATTAAAATTCGTGATCATCACAAAGCATGACAAATCAGTTAATGCTATTTTTGATTCTTACCTTTAACAGCTCCTCAGAGTTTGGCCTATCCTGGGGCAATTTCTGAAGGCAAGAATCTACAAAGTTTCGGAAATAATCCGTCCTAAAGTTGTGAGATTATATATGGAAAATGTTTAGAATGTAGTTATTAAATAGACATCATTTAGTGTGAATAACAAACCATAGGCTCAAATTTACATCTAATTCTAAACTCACCATTCACTAGACTGCAGTGTGGGGCTGTCATTCTGTGCTATATGGTATAAGGCACTCATTGCATTCATGTTGAAGAGTGGGGGCTTCCTCTCAGCTATGAACCAAGAAACAGGTTAAATTAAGAGATAGATACAAGGAAAATGGGGGTGAAAGAAGAAACAGCCACATTAGTCAGTAATTGAATAAACTTAATGACGTGAGAAAAATTGCTGCTGACTGTGAGAACTTAATTAAAGTATAAAAAACAGATGTGTGAATTCTAACATTGCAACAACAAATACGTCAGGACATACCTAATTCAATGCAGGTTATTCCCAAAGACCAAATATCCACCTTTCCATCATATTGACCTTCATCCATAGCTAAAATGACTTCTGGGGCCATCCTGAGAGCAAAACAAAAAAAGCATCACAGTCACAATGCAAACGTAAATGATGTTGTAATATAATGCTAACTGACACCTGACAGTTGTTGATGTGATGGATCTGATTCTCAACAAGTAAAAGTTGAGTTAGCCTCAACTCTTTTCAGGCACTGCAATGATGCAATGATGCTGCAATAAAGCAGCAACCAATCATAAGTTTCCATGTTTGGATGATGAGAAACACTTTAATCATGACTCAGTGACGATATCGCTGGCCATGATTGGCTGTTTGTCATTTGGCTGCTCGCAGTGTGAAAGTAGCAATAATACACTAGCCTGGCCTGCAGCATTTGTTTAAATTCTTCATTCCACATTTAGTGGTGAGTCGAACAAAATTCCACCAGGGATACAAATTTTGTTGACCGTTAAGTTACGTATAGGTGACGCACGTTGAATGTGACACGTGAAACAAACGCAAACAAAGAACGTAACATCGCATTCGCAGGAACATGATGAATACAAAAATCAAAAGAACTGGAATTTATAATAAATGTTTTTTTTAAAAACATATAGATGTTAATAATCGCTGTATGTGTGATGATGTTCATGCCAAGTTTCATTGAGATCGGTCCATCAGTTGAGGAGGAGACAAGGTACCCACAGACATACGATCATTATAGTAAGATGTTTGGAACCATACCAATATGGAGTCCCAACAAAGGAGTTCGCGGGACAGGCGATGGAAGCAGAGCCAAAATCTGCCAGTTTTACCAACCCTGGCTCTGTCAGCAAGATGTTTCCTGCCTTGATATCTCTGTCAAACACATGAGAGGAAATGATTATAGCACCATGTAGAAGACAGAGTGCCTGAGGACAGAAGCAATCTCTGCACAGCATGCTCCTAAAACACTTGAAACACTCACCGGTGAATCATGTTGTGGGAGTGAAGATAAGCCAACCCTTGAAGAGCACCATGTGTAATTGCAGCTATTTCAACTTCCTGCAGAGGCTTCTTGTGAACTGGAGGAGATGTATGATCAGTGATGTAAATCAATTAAAAAAGTGATGAGGATAAACTAGCAAACATAGGAATTTAATTTCTTTCAACTCACCTTCTAACAAATCTGAGGCAGAGCCTAGACAATACTCCATTACCAGCTGCAAGGAAATCAAGAGTGTTTTTTGTGAATTTATACTTTTCCCTCATCAATACATATTAGTCTTACATTAGGATCATCATCATTGACACCATATTGTAGAACCTCACCCAGGCAGTGTGCTCTCGCAGGTAACATCCTTTGTACTCTATGCTGTTTGGGTGTTGTATTCGCTGCAGGAATTTCACTTCCTTGATTATGTCTTGCCATTTCTGGGACAACAGTAAAAACAATAAGACTGTTACAGCAAGAAAAAAAAAAGCATTCATGAGTAAACAGTCTGTTAACCTGCTATAGGACAGTGGCAGTTATCATACCTCACTGGACTGCTTCCCACTATAAGACATCTTCTTAATGGCCACCACATCATTTGTCCGCACATCCCGTGCCTGAATAATAAACACATTACATAATGCTGATTTATTTGACTTAAGCTACAATGAGAAAAATAAGGTAATATAGTAAAGATATTACTTGAATATATTATTGTTAATTAGCTTTGGATTAATTAACTGTAAAGA
>VUQS01035623.1:48912-60193 GCA_015108495.1 Heterochromis multidens | reverse complement strand
AAAAAATAAATGGAAAACCAAAGACCAAACTCAACATGAAGTCGTGCGTGTGTGTGTGTGTGTGTGCGTGTGTGTGTGTGTGTCTCTGTGTGTGTGTGTGTGTGCGTGCGTGTGTGTGTGTGTGTGTGTGTGTACATGCATGCGTGCATGAGTCTGTATATGAGAGACAACAGGCATTCTGCCAGGCTTAGAGTCCTTTACAGAAAGGACTGTTAAAAGCAACAGTTTAACAGTAGCCGCAAAGCGATAGGCAGCCTTAAACCTCATTAGGATTTCATATTCTACACCTTGTAATTTATATTTTACGAGTGTTACACTGCCAACACTGGTGGCTTCATGAGGAGTATGCATTATATTTAGGGATTTTTTTCTTCTTTTAATTTAAAAACTTAGAAATCATTGGTCAAAAATACCACAATTTCACACAAAGACTGTTAAATAAAAAACTTTGTGGTTCTCTTGTAATTCAATAAATTCAATAAAGCATTTCAGGTTAAATATTTTAAATATAAAGGTCTGAAATTAGTAGAAACATATCTCATCCAATCACAAACTGTTTTCATATCATATAATGCTACATGCAGTGGAATGTAACTGATATATCTGGCATATCCAGCTGCATTGTATATCAGGTAAAAAATTGGTTCACACTCACTTCTGATTTGTTATACTAACCAAGTATGATCTCATTTTTAAAAACAATTTCCATTTTAAGAACAGTGAGAACAAATGAATAAACTGAATGGTGATTGAATGGTTCATAAAAAAGTTGGTTTACCAAATGTGAGGCCAGGTTATTAATATTTTCTCTGGTAAACTATGTGGAAGTTTGGTTGCAGTGCTTTAAATAAAGAGCAAAGCACAACTAATTTTTTGATCTGGGATTAAAGAAGTTTTTTGTATGTTACAAACAAAACAAAACTGACGGTCATAAAAAATAAAGTAATTTAATTTGTAAAGGCAAACATGACTTAGTATAATAGAAAAAAAATTAAATGTTGTTCTGTATATAAACACTTTAGAAGCAGAAAAAGAGACTGTACGAAAATAACAGTTATAAAATGTATATTAAAATTTACAAAATTTACTTATGCCATGGTTTTATAATTACTATGATGATTTTATAACAATATTTTATAATAATATATATTATTAAAGGATTTGTTTGGCCTATTTCCTGTCATATCAGGCATTAGATTAAAAGACTAAAATCTCATTGACTGTCTCCTAAATGTTATATGAAGCTACAGCCAGAAGATGGCTAACTTAGAATAGAATATAGGCTGCAAATGGGGGAAACTCACGAAGACACAGTCCACCATAAAACCCACATTAGACAATAATTTGTTGTTTTTACACTTAGTTTTTTTGTATGATGATAAAAAAGAAAATAAAAACAACAACCAAACATAAACATAGCATTGCAATGGTGAGCTTTGAAGAGGTGAATCACAGATATTTTTTTAAACCAATTTAACTGTTTCCTCTTGTTTTCATTCTCTATACTGACCTAGTTGTGTCCTGTTTGTAGCTTCATATGCAACAGACAGAAATGAGAATGCCATTCATTTTCTCATCCAATGCTCAGCTTAATAATGAAAACATGTAATAACTTTTTAAAAATTGTGATTATTTACATTTTGTGTGGACTTTAAAATAAAATAATTCTTTCTTTGTGATGAGATTTGGATTGTTTCCAATCATAAAGTAAACATTTTTTAAAAAAAAAAAAAGCTGGATAAGATATCAAATCTTTCATTCCCTTATTTGCAAAAACTACTCTGCTTCTTATAGAAATCCTGTACACAAGTAAAGAAAATCATGCAGCCTTCAACTGCTTTTAATCCTATTGAGTCACACAGTTAGGTAAAGTTTGGTTTATTGTTTGGTTTTTTTTTTACTTGTGGTTTCTGTTTCATTCATGTTCTTTTTAAATTGCAAGCTACCTTTGTACATTCCACTGTATTACATTACATTTTTCTCCATCTCCTTCTATTTTCTCAGAATTTTCCCACCATTTGCTTACATATTAAGCACTTCATTCAACTTAAATTGTTGAATCTTAACACCTAATTAGAATACTCTTTCCTCAGCAAGTCCTATACAACCCATTTCACAAATTGTATAAACAACTTAATCTAATTTTTCACTCAGAAAATAGTGGATTTCCAACTCAATCTGAAAGAGTGGGGTGACATAATCCCAGTTATTTGCTTAGAGGAGTTCACTCCATGGTCACCAAAATCTCACACCTGCTGAGTGACAGCTGAGAATTGAGGGTTCTACAATTGTGTGAAGCTATAGCACAGGTGCCATTTTACTACACTCAGAAAAGGATGTCTTCAGTGATCTAAACAAAACCACCATTAACACCCTTCTTTTAAGCAAAGGCTGATACAAATAAGCCTTTCTAACCCAAATACAAACAACCCAGTAAACTGACCGAGCCTTTGACTCTTCACTCTCACCCCCTTACTCTCTTCGCCAAACGCTTTTTGGGTCAGGTTACACACCTGCGATGCAACAGTGATACCTGCCTCTCGGCTGGAAGGATTCAGCTCTTGTGTTCCTTCCCTTGTTGTTGGAACCTGAGGAGCAGAGCAGGCAGCCATTAGTGGTGGAGGAAGTTGGAGGTTACACTCCAAAACAAAAGGGTATGAGGACAGCTGGCTGTTGTCCTCATGAATGTCATATTTTACAAATCTGCATACAAACACACAAGGCTGCACAATCATGCAGACTCAGACTCAGACAGTCTCTGCATGCAGCAGTATTTAATTGCTGACTGACGGAACGCAGGGATAATTTTAAATATGCTATATTCTGCTTGGTACTTTAATCTATTCCAATGCATCTTTTAGTGTAGCAAAAAATATTTTAAGCAAAATTACATGATGTAGCATAAAATGGAAAATAAATAAATAAATAAAGGTTTTCAAAGGTGTCCATAAGTATATTGCTCAGTAAATGTATTCAGCTTCTCTCCATCATGGTTTATTCAATATAAACACAGTTGATGTACATATTTAAGATGCTTAAAGGGAAATTAGAACAGGTAAAACAAAAAGTAAAAATATTGGCTTAAAGGACCCACCGCAAATGGCTTATAGATGACGAGCAGATATATCAATATGTAAATAAATGCATAAATTTTTTAAAAAAGGTATAAAAAGCACAAGGACTTAAAATCTGTATCCACACCTACTGACATGCAGTGTTTCCATACACACATATCACAAGCCCTTATAGAAGCAAACACATAAACAGGCAACTGCACACATATACACTTTCATGCACACACACATTTACTGTTTAATCTATTTAATTGAATCTGACTTTGAATAACTAAACAAATGAGGAAATTCACAAGGGGCACTTGATCCCTTCTTGGATAATGGATTGGAGATTCCTTTCCCATAGGGGCATTTGGGCAAACAAGACCCAGTAATCTCTGAATTGATGGGTTGACTGCATCAAATTTCTCCACTAAAGAGCTGTTGAACCCCTGATACAGTGTTGGTAGTTAGCCAGATACTCAATTTGCAGACACAGGCAGAACTGCAGGCTTGCTCTGGTTTCACAGTCAGTGTTGCGATATATACTGCAGATATGCAAGATATAAGACAGATGCTGCAGGTAAGACGAATAAAAGGTGAATACCTCGTTTGTTGGTTGTTATTTCTTTGTTTTTGACAATAATTTTTCAAGTTCTACAACTTAAAATGTGTCCAAAATATACTAAAATATTATCTTCAGTTTTTTTTTTTATCTTCCAAATTACCTCTTTAGACACTTTACTCAATTACTTTTATGGGCACTCATTATTCTTTTTCTCTCGTAATGTATGATGCAGAGTTTTGTAGAGCAACCAAAAAGGACTGAATTCCATTTTAATTTAGGTGACAAATTTATTAAAGTTCTGTCATTTAATTAGGAATCATCATCATCATCAGTACCAGACAGAATAAATAAGACATAAAACAGTTTTTTCCACATAAACAAACATATACATCAGACCCCGAGTACTACAGTTCTTCCTTGGGGTGGTTTCCAGTAGAATGAAACGAACAAGATACATCTGAGAACACACAAATGCATAGAAGTAATTGGATCCCTAGGTACCATTTAAAACAACATCTACATTTTTACCTATATCCCTGTTCAAGAATGTACAAAGTCCTCATATGCAGGTTCTTATTCATGTCCATGAAGGGGTTTGTATAAAAATAAAGTCTTCACAATGATAAACCATTATATTTATTTATAAGACATTTGGCAACAACCAGACATTTAAAGACTCTGAATGTTGAACTGAATTCTGCACCTACCACACTGTAGTTAACAAAGAGCAGTGGGAGGAGAGGGAGAATTGGTAAAACAAACAAAAGGTTGATGTCTAAACTTTCTGAGTGTGTCGTTGGTCTCTATATTGTTCTTAAAGAGCTTATAGTGGTGTCTGAAATGGAGAATTTGTGAAAAACTCCTTACTTTGCATACAGTCTTACTAATTGTTGGGCCAAGCGCTTAAAAGGGACATTTTCGTCCTTACTTTCATCCAGATAACATACACTGAATGAACCTGTCAATCAGCTATTGGTGAAATCCAAGGGCAGCAGTTTTCTTCCTTCCTTTCCTTACACAATCATTGTCCTGTGAGACTATTTTCCAAATCTTAAAATCCAACAGAAGACACAAAAAAGCAGAAAAAAAGCTCAACTTTCTTGTTGTTGACCAATCAAAACTGCCCATGATCCACTTCATCTAACCAGGAGGCAGGACTGGCAGGAAAATCTGGGTATCCACCGCTGCTGCCAGTGGAGAGGTCCGAGCTGGGGCCATTAGCTGCCCCCATGGAAACCCTCACAGCGGGGTTGATCCCAGGACCGCTGCCTTGGGTCATGATAGATAGGCCAGAGTCAGGGTAGACCAGGTTGGAGATGAGAGGCTGGTGTCTGGGTAGTGCCTGAAGTGACCCTGGTGACTGAGGAAGGCTGTAAGGGCTGTTGGAGCGGATGTCGTGGAACTGGTCTTGAGAGGGGAGGACGCCATGTTCAAGGGGGAAAGAGTTGTGGTTGCTGCTCGCTTGGCGGCCTCCCATAGCTGGAGAGGACTCACTCAGGCTGCTGTAAATGCCGTTAGTGTGGCCAAGCTCTGACATGGGTGGTTCATCTGTCCAACAAGGAAAAGAAGATAAAATTGTATTTAAGATTAATATCTTCCATATTTATCCCATAGCAGCCACTACAAGAATATTTCAGATTTGCAGAAAAAATATGCAGTAAAATGATTTAATTTTAATAGAGTTGATGTTGTCAATGAGTTCACTTACACGGCAAGTAAATCTGCACAAATGAAACTTTGTGAACCTATTGTTCTGATCGAGGTAACATGCTGACATTGTTAGCTTGATGAACTGATCAGTAACTCTTCCTCGAATTAAATAATCTACTAAACCCAGAAAAAATACCAAAGGGCAGAATATGCTGTATGTCACAGCTCAGCAAAAACTGCAAGTGGCTTTGGGAGGTTATCATAGCAGCTTGGACTGCATGCTTCCAGTTAGCTAATGCGCTTGTTTTCCAATTAAAACAATTCATCATAAACATCCAGTCATCAGAGGACTTGCTGCAAGCTGAAGTTTTACTGCAGCACTTTCTGATGTGGCTGGACTATTAGACATTAAATTCTTATTTAATATCATCACAACTTTATATATCAAAATGAGGAAGGAAACTTGGAAAGGCACATCACTTTAGTAAGCAAGTAAGAAAGTAAGTAAAGTTTATTTGTAAAGCACTTTTCATGGACATGTAGTTACAAATCGCTGTACAACAAAATAAATAAAAACTAGAAATAATCACACTAAAAATATAAGAGAAAATTTAAACAAAGTTAATAGCAACACAAAACCACACTAGAAAACAGAAATAAAAAAAAGATAACAAAAATAGTCCTAACAAAAGGAAGCCTGGTTAAACAAAAAAGTGTTCAACTGCCTTCTAAAGGACTCCACAGAGTCAGCTAAATGTAGCTGGAGTGGTAGACTATTCCAAAGCCTTGGTGCCGCAGACCGAAAGGCTGTGGCACTAGTTTTCAATCTTATATGAAGAACAATTAATAAATTCAGAGCCTGTGACCAATTAAAAAAAAATTTCAAGCTGATCAACCATTTTAACACGTCTGTACATTAAGTAGATGAAACTCTTTGTTGACTCTTTGTTAATGGTCTGTGTAATTCCTGCTTGTTAGTATATTTGCTCTCTTACTAACAAATTGTGGTTGCTATCCACCTCCTATTGATATTCCATAGTTCCAGACAGTTTGGCTAAATGGACAAGCTCATGTGCAATTAATAACATTAATGACGGGCCTGTTCAATTTCACTGCTGTATGAAGCCATGACAGTGAGCCAGCATGCACCTTAGAAGAGGGGTAGCGCTGACATACATAAATGGAATACAGTTATTTTTAATATTATTTGTTATACACTCGTGAAACAATGTCATAGTAGGAAGTCAACAAGTGTGGATAATAAATTTAATTAGGTGTATACTGGCTTACCTTTATGGCAGTTACACTTGAAGGGATGGAGCCATCTTTATGTTAGTAGTAACAGCTCTGCTTTTCTTATGTCACATGTAAAAGTGGCTGCATCACCTCTTAATTATTGGGTTGTTGACTCTACCTGTGAAGGACACCTCTGCATCACTGTCCATGCCCTCCTCCTGGATGCTGTCCTTGTCAGATTTGGAGCTTCCCCGTGACCTCTTCATATTGCGAAAGTACTGCCCCCATCTTTGCCGCCCAGCATCTTTCTTCAGCCTTTTTTCTTTTGCTCGCCTGTTCTGAAACCATACCTGTAGGGTTAAAAAAAAAAGAAAGAAGAATTTTTAGGCAAAGTTGTGATTATTTATGAGAAATACATTAGATACAAATACAGTGTCTGAATAATAGAAAAATTAGATTAAAAAACAATGATTCCAAATGTAGTTTGAGAAGTGACAGTTTACACTGATAAAAAATAAACACATTTTCAGCTTGATTTGTTTGCCTAATTTACTTGGTTCTGTCAGTGTAAAGGACTTTAAACAAATAGCCAGTCTTTTTTCATCATTGCGACTCTTACAGAAGTCAAAGTCTCGTACATCTGATGTCCTCTGCTCCTTACGTGATTCACATACTATACTCTAAAGCATTAAAACAAAATTAATGTTCAAAGACTGTCTGGACACCACTTCACACCCACTTCAGTTCAAGCGGGAGACTTGAGCAGTGACACCGAACAGTAATCCTGTTCGGTGTCACTGCTAGTGTCCCCTATATCAGATTTATCATGCATTTAATTAACTTCATGAAAGCTACAAGTTCTCCTTATCTGAGGGAGCAGACAGGTTAGCTTGCCAGTGACTTAGAATATTTGTAAGCCAAAATTAGAGCCGATCAAAAGCAGACCTACAAAACTGCAGTATATCTGCAGCTGATGGTCTTAATTTGTCTGTAATCTCACTGTCTTGTGCTGTCTGTGAAGTCTGACACTAAATGGAAAAACTTCTTATTTCTCATTAATTTTATCTTGCACACAAAATTAATTCATTTCAGCCACAAGCACAGAAAGCAGTTTTACATTCTTTTTAATGATATTCCGCCCTAAGTGAACCCTCTTCACCCCTTCCCTTTCACTGAATAATGAGGAGCATTTTAGTGGCTTCTGTCTCTACTTTTGTCCTTGCAAATAAAACAATATATATGACCACCACCCAGCAACCAGGATGAGGCTCTTCAGCAGCAGACAATATGTGAGGGGCCCTCTTAGCATTGTTAACGAGCTTGCACTTAAACCATACTGACTTTCATTCGGACTTCATTTTACTCCGTCTAGCCGTAAATCCCCCCCCCCCCAAACAGACATGCACACATATGCACACTTGTTCGTACAGTATACTTGTGCCAGGTCAGCCACAATTGTCCCTTGATAATGAAGTCAGGACACTAATGGAATACCCTTTAATGGATAATAATATACTCTACCTGCACAACCCGCATATCCAGGCCGGTCTCCGATGACAGCTGCTCCCGCACGTGACGGGCTGGTTTGGGAGAGTTATTGTAAGCATTCTTCAGTGTCTCTAACTGTTTTGCAGTGATGGTTGTTCGTGGCCTTTTTGCAGTAGAATCGGCCTCTGTAAGACAGATGCACAACATACAATGTCAGCACTTGGCAGACCTTAATGAGATTTTATGGGGGACCTGAAAAGTGACATTTTTTGTTCTCACTGTAAATGGGCAAAATATTTAAAGACAATGTAAATAATTAAAAGTGTTCCATGCCAATACAACTATTATCAATCAATCTGCAATAAATAAATAAACTCCAGTATTGTCCATGCAACAAATTCTTTGCAGACATCCTGGGTCACCAACATTAAAATCTTTGATAAAAACACATACTTACTACAGCAACTTACAGCACATAACCTGCATAATACACCGTTTCCTAATTTTACATAAATGGATAAATTCACTTCAGCTCATAAACTCTACATCTGGAGCCCTGTGCATAACTGCATCATGTCTGCACATCTGTTTGCCAGCACAGCAAAATACAAAGCCATCATCCAAATGGATGCTGCCCAAGTAATTGCACCCTGTCATTAGTAAAATAAACGTGTGTGTTTTTGGTGAAAACTTGTGTTAACTCACTGCATAAATCAGCACAGTAAATTCAAACAAACAGATGGGGAGGTAAAAATCGGCCATGGCCAGTCTGCCCTATCAGGAATGAGCCTGCTGGGACTTTCAGTAATGTGAGGTAAAGCAGAGCATTGATATAAAACAAAGTATCTGGTGAACATGTTTTGGGCTGTTGGCCTGCACCATGTTACATCATTTCAACAACTATACTATAAGTCAGCTATCCTTTTCAAAACAGTACACCGGAATTAATCTATAAACACTGCATCTAATAGGTAATGCTCAACTTGCTCAGTGCCCCAAAATTCAGAAAGGTCTATAAATAATATGGTTTTGGTGTTCAGTGAACTAGTAACTTTATCTGCCTTCATTAAACTTTTTAGAACCTATAGTATGATTTAAGTATCTGTGTAGTGTACACATAGGATAACAATTTTATTTTGGGGTAAACAGCTATAATTGCATACTTTTATTCTGAAGCACTTTTAGTGGTCTTGGAGCATATTTCATTTTAAAACTATCAGGTATAGGAATTCTCCTTTTATGTTTAGACTCCAATTATAGGTAATACACATGGATTAAAGTAGGAAACTATATCTACAAAACATAAACAGTCAAATGGTAATTTGCAGCATTTTTAATGTAAACAACATCCATAAAAACATGTAGATATTGAAATAACTGTAGTAGAGAACAATTCTTGAACCTACACCATGAATAAACATAATAGTCTATTATTCCCGTGATGTAAATAATAATGAAGACTGCACAAAGTCACATTTTTGTAGACACGCGCATTCACTGAGCTGACATCGCCTCTCACGGTCAGATATACACGCATCCCTCTCTTATTACGTCTCTACCCGGCCTACTCCGCCCACTATAATAAGAGTTATTGAAAGCTGATCCTTTAAAGTGCAGACTGCAAATGTAATCCTCCTGACCTACGCTTTATGCAGTTTAACATCGATTGGTTTGCAGACAGTGATGCAATTAGCGCAGGTGGGTCAAAGTTTAAGGATGACGTCTGTCATGGCAGGTAACTTAAAACAAGTAAACACACGAAGTACAACGTACCATACCCTTGAATTTCACAAATTTATTTGCCTACCGTTTTCCGAGCTCACCTCTCTGTTTGGCGGTCTCGTAGTCGGCCTTGCAGACCAGCCTGCTGTCCTCCATCAGATAGTATTCGTCGCCTGTCGCAAGTTGCCGCTTGCATACGACGCAGGCAAAGCAGTGCAGGTGGTAGACGAAGTCCTGCGCTCTCCTCACCACTTGTGTGGGCGGAATCCCCTGCTGACAGGCTGCGCATTTGGTCCCGAATCTCCTTTTGGGAAAATTAGGTTGCCATCAGTACACAATTTTCTCAGCAAGAGACAATATGGATTTAATATATATAGCTTTTCATATATCTTATATAGTACTGTTTTATTTTCTGAAAGCTGCTCACTTGAAGAAATCGTCTTTGCAGTAGACACTGTCGCCCCTGGTGAAGCACTTGTCCGCCAGTTGTGCCTGGCAGTCACTGCACTTTAGGCACTTGCTGTGCCAGTGGCGATCAAGCACTTTTAGGATAAAGCGGTCGACAATGTGTTGATTGCAGCCTGCACACACTGGAATTTCTGCAGGAGACAAGAGGGAATCATAGCATTTTAGTCTTTTAAACGTGCAGTAGAAAACACGAAGGGAATCAGCCGTAGACGAGCAAAATGACAGCTGAGCATGTTTACTGTGCTTAATATGAGGGCAGGGGCCAAACTTAAAATAATTATCTCCTAATGGACACAACTGTTTAATTATGCAAGACTCCCAATAAGAAGACGCCACGCTTTATACTGCAGATGAAATAAAGATCCGCAGCGTGAAAACACCGTAAATATAATGATTGTAAATCGGTATTTCACGTCACCTGACCCATGGTTGTTAGCTTTTTTTTTTTTTCTCTCCCCTTCCCCGGTTTTTGTTTTCCTTGTCTATTTTCTTGGTGAATGTTTTGACTGGCCATTTCATTTTGGGAGTGATTTACTTTAAATACTTGCGCTTCTATACCACATAGAGATTCGGTGCACAAAAATAAATAAATAAAAATCATTTATGTCCTGTTCATGCTTAAGATAGGCCTAAGAAAACACTGGTCATCATATCGCATGGATTTTTAAAATCTATATTATAGTAAAACATTATAAAAATGTCAATTATGAAAGTTCCCTTTCATAATTGACATTTAATTTAGTAATCAAGATATTAAATTCTAGCTGTTTTACAGCTGACTCCCCCCCCCCCCAAGTGATTTTAAAAAGAATAAATCAGATCATTGCCTGGGTTCATCCACCTAAGCAGCACACCACAGGCCTGACTGGCTGTGGAATAATATAGGTACGTCTTGACCTTTTACCTTTTGATAGCAGTCACAGGAAATTTTTAAAAATGAGACTATAATTTTTCATGCAATAAGTGCTAAAATGCTATTTGAAAAAGAATAATTGGGCACATTTAAAGATTGATTAATGAATAGTTAAATTATAAACGTGTTGAATTATAAGCTATTAAATGATTAAAAAAAAAAAAAAGGAAAAATAAGGAAAAC
>VUQS01035623.1:27644-44836 GCA_015108495.1 Heterochromis multidens | reverse complement strand
CAATGATGAAATAAAAAAAAAAAAAAAAAAAAAACAAACAAAAAAAAAAAAAAAAAAAAACAACCGCCCGAGTATTTGGAATCAAACCCGCACTTTCTTGTCGAATTATCCTCTGGAGAGGGAGTTGAGGTTTGTTCGATTGTGGATGAATTTCGGCAAAAAGTTAAAAAGAACTTCCGTCGACCTTTTCCCCTTCGTCAGCCACCGAGAACTGAAACTTTGAATATTCATCAAGTTGCTCTTTAACGTCGTGTCGCTAACCTTGAAACGAGAGGTGGGAAAGTGAGCCTGCACCCTGCAACCTTACTTCAACTGAAATAATCGGCGGTCAGTGCTGCCTCTGTCCAGGGTGCTGAAAGGGGAGTTTCTCTAAACAGGCTGGAGGGGTGTGTGCCGCTCAAATATCCCCAGAGGCTATCTTTAAGCGCGCTCACACGCACGCACACACACTTGCCCTCCTCTCTCTCTCGCTCTCTCTCTCTCTCTCTCCTTATCTATGTTGTGTTGCACGTGTCTGCCTTTCAAGGCGCACAATGGGGCAATTGGGCAATGCTCGGGACATTGTTGTCATGCGTTTGCATCGCTGCGTTTCTCTTTTTGTTTGATTAAAAATAGACCAGCACAGCATTAGGTGGATGGAGTGAACATACAATTATGTTAGCTTGTTAAGTTAAACAGTTTTTTTGATAAATGCTTGAATTACAAACATGATTTTTTGAGGGAAATTACGGAAATTAACATCAATTGCTTAAAAACATTTAAAATGGAAAAATAAGTTACATTTTATATATTTTAACTAGTTGTTTTTTCCCACCGTAAAGTGGCTTTAAAAAAAAAAACATTGTTAATATGTGAACCTGGAAACTTGAATTTGGAATCAAAATTCTTTATTTTTAAAAATATGTAAATAATACATTTGAATAACTGTAAAAAAAAAAACAAAAAACTGGGAGGGTGTTTGGCTAGTCCCATTAGTACCATATCAGACATAACTATGCTGACCTAGTCCTACAGCTTTGATTCAATTTTACTCGCCCAGCAAGCTAGCCCCACGAGTGGTGTAAGCCAATTAGACTCACTATGCTGTTCATTAGTCCACTCAGGGCAATTAGTCCACACATCCAAAGATCCAAAGAAATCAACAAGTTTTCCCCCCCTTTCTCATCATAACTGAGCAGCTTCACATCCCCTCTAGAACTACCCAACAATTCCACTATAAACATTCACATTTATTATTGCATACATTCACATTTATTATTGCATAACATTTTCAAAACAATGCCTGCTGGATGCTTGTTTTCATGGATGAGTTTTTGTTTTTTGTGGGCAGTAATCTCTGGTCAACAAGGCTGCATGGATCCCTATACAGATTAAGGGAGAACTGTAAATCTGGAAGGAGCTGAACGCAGTGACTAGGCTCCTAAAACCAATGCAGCATCAAAGGAGCTTAGCCTACAAGCACAACAACAGGACTGCTTTCCTTTTGCTCTTATCAGCTGCCTTCTCAGATTGTGCATATTGAAATTGTGTATTGACATATGTATCCTCTAGGATCTAAAATACTTCTGTGTAAAGGTTAATTAATAGGCTACTAAGCAACATGGGTGACTAATTTTCCTATTGGTATTCTATTCTATTATTCTGATATATGGTAAAGACATAAGAGTACAAATTAGTGTATGTTTTTTGAGGAATGTGAAGGATACACTGAGGAGAAAATCAGAAATGTCATTACATCTATTCCATAGGCTTTTTCTTTTCTTCTACCAATGTTTTGGGTTATTGTATCTTCAGCTCCCTTGCATGGATATTATGATGATAATGATCCAATCTTCTAAAAGATGTCAAGGCTCTTTCCCCTGTTTGTTTGTCTGCTGTGAAACCTCAAGTGTCATCACAGAAAATTGGTAAAGTGTAATACACCTGGGTCCTACCTAAAAAAAAGCAGCTGCAATCAGCTACTAATGATTCTACATAAGACTCTTCCTTTTACACCTATGAAAACTTGATTTTTTTTTTTTATTATCTTGGGTACGAGCTGCTTCAGGAGGCTCACAAGTGCTACACAGATGAGGGCTACTTCAAAAGAACAAACAGGGTACTTCATATGAAACCTCTGTTGTCCTTCAAGTGGAGGCACTTACCTGAACAAGAGAGTGGCTTATGTGAAGGACACAAATTTTCACTCAGATCTGTTATGTTTCAAGTGTAATAGAAAATCATCTTCATTTATATTTCCATTATTTTCTCTAAAATGATTTCACTTGGTTTCAGTTCAGTCAGAAACCCCTCTCGCTCCCCCACTAACCTCATCATAAAGTTATTTTTATTCTTATCCCCTACCCTTTTTTTTTTTTTTTTGTAGATTCAAACAAAAATGGAACAATATCAGATATTGACGTCATTACATTGCATAGCAACCACTTAGGAATGGGCTAAAATGACTTTTTAGCATTTATGTGCCTATAACACTTTATAAAAGAATTTGTTTTATTGTTATTTCATGGCAGTAACATATAATTTATATCCACAAATCTTAATTTATGTATGATGTATAGCCATCAGTTTGCCTGGCATCCATCTAGGAATGGACTAAAGTGACCTGTTCTTTGTCTTTTTGCACCTACAAAATACCTACAACATGAAAGCATCCTATAATTTTAATTGCCTCATTTATATCTACACAAGCTGATTTAAACATTATATATTATAAAGTTATTGTGTTACCTAGAAATCTAACCTAGTAATGGGCTTAAATGACCCATTTATTTTTGCATAAATGCAAAAATAAATGGGTCAAGACATAAAATGAATTAGATAAAAGACCTAAAGTTAATCAGGTACAGTGAACAGATACAATCAAATTCATCAGATCCAACCATACAATACATTTTATAAACATAATTTTAATTTCAACAACAGGAACAAGCCTACAGCGTGCAGCATGGGATTTATTACATATTACTAGTACATGCCCATGCTGCAGTATTGTTGTATATATTGTTGTATAGTATATTAATATTATTGTTATTCTATATATTGTAATAATAATAATAATAATTTCACAAAGATAATATAGAGACGAAAACTTTGCTGATAATTTGTCCAAGGAAATACAAAAATATAAACTAGAAAAAATAATAATAAAATGACAATAAACATTCTAAAATGTCATGTGGCAACTTAATTTATAGGTACCATGGACTTTATTACACAAATAGAATCATACATCACAGCTAAATGGTAACTTCAAAGCAACAATTTCCATAAGTTTGTAACTTTCACAAGTTCAACACCGACTAAGAAAGATTAGAGAAATATTTGGAAAATTAATTTCCACAAATTTATTTCTTAAACAAAATGTCTGGTAGGCTGCAGCAGAGCAGACGAGCTGACACTTTACGTGTGAACTAATGTTGAATTTAATGTCTTGTAGGAGTTAAAAGTGAAGACTTTACTGTACGCTTTGTCACATTTTCACCAAGTCAACATATTTATCTTGTGTCAGTAACTTGTCTTGTAATATATGTCACTTTTGATTAACTTGTACTGACCCACTTTGTGGACATAGAAGGAAAAAGTAATATTTTCTGATATAAAATTGGAATCTTTTAATTAATTTATGTGTGTACTGATTAATTTGTAAGCATGCACATAGGTTAAGTGTAGCATATACAGAGAGCCAGCCAAAAAGGGAATGGCAGGGGAACTAGGAATCCTTTACTTGTCTTAATAAGACACAAGCGTCCCTGAAAAAAAAAAATTGTGAAATTTTATCCTACTACTGCTACTACTACTAATATACTACTCTAAACACAACAAAGAGAAAGCTCAGTTTTAATTTTAACACAACTATTAGGGCAGCACGGTGGCTTGGTGGTTAGAACTATTGCCTCACAGCAAGAAGGTCCTGGGTTCGACTCCACTATCTGGCCAGCTGTGTGGAGTTTGCATGTTCTCCCCGTGTTTGCGTGGGTTCTCTCTGGGTACTCCGGCTTCCTCCCACAGTCCAAAGACATGCAGTTAGAGGGGTTAGGTTAATTGGTGATTCTAAATTGCCCGTGAGTGTGAATGGTTGTCTGTCTCTCTGTGTTAGCCCTGGCGACCTGTCCAGGGTGTACCCTGCCTCTCGCCCTATGGCAGCTGGGATAGGCTCCAGCCCCCGCAATCTTGTATTTAAGATTGTTTGTCTTTGTTTTGTTTAGTTGTAGTGAGAAGTGTATTCTGTATATATTAAAAATTATTTATGTAAAATCAAAGCATTCTGCCACAGTACTAACAAAAATTTATTGCGTTATTTCTTTACAGGGTCTATGTGTTGAGGTGACATCATGTCCCAGAGAACATACTACCCAAGACAGAAAATAAGCCGGCCCTCCTCACTGGAGTGGTTAGCCAAACATCACAGATGACATTGTCGCCCTGAGAAGGGCATTTGGTCGCTCATACCGGCAAATCCAGGAGGTGCAACTCCTGGAATTGAAAAAGACAAATGAAAGAAGCATCTCAAGAAATGGAGGAAAGGATGAAACAAATGCAGGAGGAGAAAAGTCAACTGGAGGAGAAGTATAGAGAGGTGGAGGGACAAATAAACACTTGGAAGAAATGTGAAAAGACTACAGCAAAAAAAAAGCAGAAGGAGAAGGAGAAACTATAGGACCAACCAAAAACAGAGATGCAGGGTTAGCAACAAGATATTGAGAGGAAAAATCAAGAATTGCAAGTAATGTAGTAGGAAGGAAGGAAGTACTGCAATACATAAATAAATAAAAATTGTGAAATACAGGAAGAGAAAAACAGGGGAAAACACACAGTGTTGCAGTGCAAGCTCCAAGATGTGGAGATGAAAAATTGAGAATTGCAAGTCCTCACACACACAGAGGTGCAATATATTCTCCAAGGCTTCGGGAGGAAAAATAAAGAACTGCAAGTATTTTATAATGAAGTAATGGACAGAAATATTGAAATGGAACAAGAGAAGGAACACTTGGCACAAATATGCACAGAGATACAGTGTAGGCTCCAAGAAATGGTGAGGCAAAATACACAACTGCAAGCAACATATAATAAAAATATAGCACAGAAATCTTGAAATGCAGAAGAAGAAAGACCGGCAGGAGAAAACTGATAAAGACACGCAATGTACACAAGGAATAAAGACATACATATGGTGAGGAAAGTGCAAGAAGAGAAATATAAATAACCGAGAGAAATTCATGAAGAAAAGCAGGATATTTTCTGAAGAATTTGACAAAAGTAGAAGAAGAGCAAAATAAAGAAATGATGAAAGGGATCAAAAATCTAGACACAAAGAATAAAGATCTGCAGGAACTCTGGCTGAAAAAGAAGAAGAAACCCTTTAGGGTTTTCTGGAGGAGCATGGTGATAGGACAGAAAAAAAACAGAGAAAAAGCAGAAGAAAGAAAAGAAAGAGAAAAGGAAAGGAGGGATTAGAAAAATTAATGAGCGAAGAGAGGTTTCTGGAGATGGAATTGGAAGTGATCTGATGACCAGAAGATAAGGGAAGCTGCTGCTTGTTAACTCTGGATAGGAGTAGTCTTCGCTTCCTCCACACTTTGGTCCATCTGTTCTCCATCTACTTAATTTTCACATCTCCACTGTCCCTCCATTACCCCTCTGCTTTTCTCTCCTACTCCACTGATACTCACTCCCTCCGACCTCCACTCTTCCTTTATCACCCCTCTCCTTTTCTTCATTCTCCCTCATCCTTACTTCCTTCTCTCCACTCTCCATCCTCTCCACTCCTTCTTCATTACACCTCCATTATTACCTCACTTCCTTTCCTGTAGATCTTCTTCTTTTACCCCTCTTCTCCTCTCTTTCCACCCTCTACTACCCCTCTTTCCTCTTCTCCTCTTCCTTTCTTCTGTCCCTTCTTGACCCTCCTACCCTTCCTTTACCCTCTTCTTTCCTCCTCTTTTCCCTCCCTTCCTTTCCTCTATCACCCCCACCCCAAGGATGAAGGTGCACCAATACATTCCACATGTCAGTGTCTAAAATAACAGTACTTTGATACAGAAAGAAAATTGCACCCTTAGGCAATTTGTTCTCCAATAATCAATGAATATCTTAAATATGTGTTTCTAGTACTGCACTTTGAGCCTTAACCTCCAGAGTATCCATGTAGCTTTATGGCATCATCGTACACGAGAGTTGGCTTCTCAGAACTTTTTTGGATATTCAACATTTTTAATTTTCACAGCTTTATATCCCATTACACTCCAGCCAAGCCCTGCCAAAACTGTTATTTTTCCAGCACTAAAGAAGCAGCTACAACAGGCTTTTGTCCTGTCCAGACTCACCATAAAGCTCTATTGCCCAGATAGGTATGGCAAAGGTTAGCCACTATTCATAATAATTTCCAGCTGTGTATCTATGGTTAAGTGTCAAACTGGTAAAGATAAATTAAAGGCAATGTTAGGAGAAGCCACTCACGAATGTTAATTTTTCTATCGTGATTAAGAAAGAAAAACTCCTATTTTAGTTTTGTTTCAGTTTTTCTCTTTAAATTATGTTTGAAAGTCAAATGAATTCATGGGCTTCACATTATCTCTTCACATCTTTCCCTCCCTCACTCCAAAGTCACATTATTTCTGTTCGGACACTCTTTAGCCAGCTGAACCAGCTCATCAACACTGTGGTCCAGGCTGTAGAAGTGTGTCTTGGGTTCAGCCACTGGTCTCTGAAACCAATCTCCAACAGCTTGTCCATCTTGGAAAGTAGCTTGAAACATGGATGAGTATATAGTTGAGCAAGAAAGTGAGATGGGAGTTAAAAAGGGCAGATGAACATATGGAACTGCTGCATACTGGGTTGTAGTGACCAAAATTTGCCCAGTCTATGGCTTTCAGGGATTCCTGAAGCTTCCAGCATATTCACATACAAAACAAAAAAACACAAAAAAAAAACAAAGCAAAAAATGAAACAAAAAAGAAAAACTGCCAAACTGTAACCAAACCCACATTTACAGGGTAGTTGAATATATTTAAACCCACAAATTTAACTGTAGACTTTACTTGGCAGACATCTCCCCTAGATTATTTATAATTCCAGTGAAGTTTTACCGAGTTAACAATCCTTAAACCATGGCAGAAAAGTTAAGGCAATGTCACATGCCTTAAACTTGCATCCTTTTTATGGCCTGCAGGGGGCGACTCCTGTGGTTTCAGTAAGACTTCTGTTCTATAGAAATCTATGGAAAAACAGCCCTCGGCTCCCTTCCTGTGTGACCCTGGTCAGATATTCTAAAATGATATTTTACTAAAATATTTTGGCAGCTATATACAATGCAGTTGGAAAAAAAAAAACGGTTTAAAATGACACAAAATAATCAGCTTCAACATAAACATTTACATTTAGCTTAATTGTACGTAAGCTTGTGTCCGTCACAGATTTGTTTTTGTTTTTGTGGCCATCCGTAAGTCAAAATTTCGGTTTATTATCTCATAATTTTGACTTACACAGAAGGTTGAGTCATTAAGCCTTAATTTTGAGATAATCGCTTGAAATTTTGACTAAGCGCTGCCTGGTAATTTTATTTTTCAGTGATGGCAACAAGCTTCTATATATTTTCCATATATTTGCTTTCAAGAACACAAACATGGTTAAATTAAAGGCCTTACTCTAACTTTAAAAACATGGAGGTAGAAGAACTTAATATTTTGAGAATGAGCTTCTTTAGTCTTCTGCCCATCTGCTGACAAAGACTTTTCAGAATTTCTCTGATATTATTTCAAACTTTTGTGATTAAAATTGAAGCAAAAATCCTCTCAGATGCCTCTATTACAGCATATGTTTTACATGTTACATGTTTGCGTATGTCCATAAGCGTTGCTCTGTTTCCTTCCTTGTGTGTGTGTGTAACTGCTTATGCACAGCTGAGTTGGGTGACTGAGTGTTACTACTGGGGGTCCATGTGCCACCCCTTTGACACCAGGCTGCCATTGTGCTCCTGTCATGATCAATCATGTCCTCCAAAGACTGGCCTTGTCCAGGAGGGAGGAGACCAATCACACGCCTCATTACCCAGGCTTGGTTACTCCTATGCGGAGTGGTCCCAAGACACCCCAGCCTGTTGCTGTCTGGAGAGAAGTAGGAAGAGACCAAATGTGTGTGAGGGGTATAGAAAAAGAGAGAGAAAGAGAAATGGTTAACAGGATGATGTCAGAGATGACAGGAGAATCAAACCTGAATTTGAAAAATAAGCTTTCACAGTCAATATCCAAAAAGGTTTCCATTGCTCAGAGCAGACCCTAAGAATATCTCTCTACATGTGGCAAATAATTATTTAGATAAAGTTCCACTTTCTGGGCCTTCTGAGCAACCACCTCTAGTTTTCAACCACAGCCAGCAACTCTCATTGTTTTGAAATGGCTCCATCTGGCAAGGTTTCACTGACCAGGCCAGCCGAGGGTCGCTCCCCCAGCAGCTGGCTAAACTGCCCAACCGCTTTTCTGCTTGGCCCAGGCACTAACCGACACTCTCTGGTGGCTTTGCTCCTCAAACATACACAAACACACACACAATGCTACACAAGGCTAACTGTCCACTGGGCTGCCAGTCTTGAGGTCAGCTGGCTTGAGTTGAGGAAAGGGAGGGAGGTATGCTTGAGGGCTGGTGTGGGGTAAGATGGGTGACACCATTTAGCCCTTTGTTATATGCCAAAGAGAAACACTGAAAATTTTCATGTGTTTAATGTATACTGCAAAGAATTTCAAATGGTCTTTGGAATAAATGACAAGTGCTTTAAGGCTCTATATTTAGATTACGTGTGATCATTCATTTATGTGGTTAACTCAACAGCTGGCCCTTAAGAACTGAATGCAGGTTTCATTATTTGTGTATGAGGGTCTACTCCATGCTAAAAAGGCTGCCAGTGGTGCCAGTCAGCCCCTTTGAATATTGATATGCTAATGACGAACAACACAGGGAACAATGCTTGACTGCTACCACTGGAAAGCAGTACAATGGTACTTCAGTCAGGCTTTGACACTTTTACCACCCAACATGTGTCCCTAGTTTCATGCTCAGACAATAAAGGCCAACAACTGTCCATCCATTTATATGGGGGATTCTGTTACTCAGTTCCGATGCTCCGTCTGGGGGTCCTGACTGGTTACATTGTATTTAACCCGTCTTTGTTCAGGGTGGGAAATATAAGCATTGTAGAGCAATGATAAGCCACCCCAGAGGCAGACATAATGCCTGGAAGGTCAGAGTTCAAACCTTTCAAGCAGAGCTGAAGCTTGACCTTGCGTGTCATTACAGATGTTGTCCTGCTTCAGAGATCTATCTGGTTTTTTGGTGGCATATTTTTTGTAGTAAAACTAACTAGAGAAAATAAGGAGTTTTAAAGACATTACCAGTTATCTGAGCTTTACATGGAGCAGGTTATGTAGATCTAATCAACTTTGGCAGCCCTAAAAGGATATTTTACAGTATTCACAGTGATATGTTTTGATCCAAAGATGCATCCTTGCTGCAAAGGATGCTGTCTATAGTCCAAGGTTCCATAGGTAGATTCTTTTTTTTTCTCTACCAGAATCAGATATAGGAAAATTAATTTGGGCTTCTGACCTTATTGTCTCTGAAACCAGAATTTGTTTTATTTTACAGAAGAATTGTTCACAAATCCATTAAACATCCAGACAGTCGGTGCACTCATGATACCAGCATTTAAAAAGTCCACAAAATATAATGCTCAGGAGACCTAGTTTGTGTGTTTTTACTTGCCATAGATGGAAATGCTGAAGCCACCATACTGTTACTATGACACATTTGTGGAAGGAAGGCAATTGTATCAAACATGATGTGAGTTGGTACCTCCGATACTAAATAAGCTGTAGTTTGCTTCACACAGCTAAAAAAGATACATTTATACATACCTTAATGACTACTCTAATATTGATTTAATATTCATGAGATGCCCATTTGTTGCAATATGTGTGACTGCTTATAACTGTATGTAACTGCAATCACTGTTGCATGCCCTTCTCTCTTTAACAAACCCTCCAATACAGAGCAGGCTGGTTCCTCAACCTGGACCAAAACAATGAGATGACCGGTTGAGTTATTGTTTATTTTCTGTAGCATGAAACTATCTTATTGGTCTTTACTGTTTATTTTTAAACTAATAATATTTTATGGTAAATGGACTGGTATTTATATATCACTTTTCTACTCTTATTGAGGACTCACAGCACCACATTCACCCATTCAATCATATGCAGTGATTTACATTGTGTGCTTAAAGTGTTTTTACCCATCAAACGCACATTCGCACACCGATAGATGCATCAGGGCTAGTTGGGGTTCAGTATCTTGCTCAAGGATAGGAGGAGCTGGGGATTGAAACACCCAACTTTCAGATTAGTAGACAACATGCTACGAACCCTGAACCACAGCCTTTTAAAGGTGAATAGAGCACTTTGTATCCACTTATTAAAATCTCCTCACTCTATCACTGACTTATCCTTTTATATTGTAATAACTAGATGGAACGTAGAGAGAGAAACAGTGATTAGTGGCTATACAAGGCAACAGTGACCTCGGATGACGCTTGTAATCACTCTACTGCAAAATTAATGTATTTATTATTAGTAGTTTATTTGCTGATTGATCATACTCCATTTCAGAGCATACCAGACAGCCATCCTGCATTTAGTATTGCAGGGGTCAGCTATTTTAAAACTAACATGTATCATTGTGTCTCTACTCTATTAGTTGCTATTATTACATAGCTTGTAGGGATACAGTAAATGAGAACCAATTAAATTGACTGTTCAAATGATGCATGATTTGCAGTTTTTTCCTCAATCACTGCTTGTGCGTTTCTTCATATAAGGGAGGATTTGGGCATGAGTTCAGAGTTATCTTTGACTAACAAGCTTATGATTAAAGATAGATGTTTGTATACCTCTTGTTGGTGGACATAATGTCTTTTTCTTTTTTTTTTTTGTCTTTCTTTTCCACCGAAGGGAGGGGGTGGGGTGGGTGCTTGTGGTCTAAACATTACGGATGAGGGCCCCGGCACACGTCTGCATGATGTTCGGTAATCCTACAGTCTCAGACTCATGACCCATTTTCTTGGAGGAACATGATGGAGCAGCAGCCTCCTCTTACCCAGGAGGAGCCTCCAGACGCGGGGTGGAGGGGTGGAGCCCCCCCACCCCGCAACTCTGTCAAGACAAAGGAAAAAGCAGACTTCTGTAAAGACTCCCAAAAGCCAAATAAGAGGTTCAGGAACACTAATACCTAAACCTGATGCTCTTATCAGTTCCATCTAATAAATAATTCAGTGGATGTGCCACTTTGTTCTCAGTGAAAAAAAATTCTGTTAGTTGGAGACTTTATGTATTCTTGGCTGTATCTACTGTTATGCTTAAGGTTTTTTGTGGATATGGTATTTTGGCAAACCTTGGATTTGTAAAAATGTGATATTGTGCAGATGATGTTCTATTTTACTGGAAGATTAAAACTTTAAGTCAGTCAGTGGAGCAAAGTGACAAATACAGCCACTATGTGAGCTTGGCCTTCATGTCAGATGGTTCTTCTTGAGAAGCTTCTTAACACTCTGCTGTTGTGCCAATTCAGTGTAGTTCTTTTGTTTCCTAAATCAGGAAAACAGGGAGACTTTTGAGCAAGCATCTCAGCCATTTCCTAATTAAACTACTGAATTAAGCAGAGATCATCCACTAATACAAAGGAAATGAAAAGAACAGCTTCTCCACTATTGTGTCTCATCCCTTGAAAACATGCTGACCGACATCACGGCACGCGCCATAGGCAAATAGGTCAACAAATGCTGCACTATGCATTAGATCATATCATCGCCATACTTCTTATTCTTTTTATGAACCACCACCACCCGCCGCTGCTCTTGCTTTTTTGTTGCTGAAAACATGCAGCTCTTACTTCTCTCTTTATCTTAATCCCTGGCAGACTTTAAGTGTCTGGCATAGGGGCAAAATCCCAAACTGGAGAGGAGCGTGTTTGGAGACCTAATCCCCTTACCCATAGACTCGAGTTGCCCTCAATTCACCTCTCCCAAAGTAGGCCAAGAACAAGGAGCCACAACAAGGCAAGCGGCTTCACAAGGCTCAGCATTATCACGCGTCCCGACAGACAGACATGAGTGACACATACGTTGGCACATGCACACAGACGGATACATGGACTGATATAAGCTGATACTGTATAGACACACATGTGACAAGCTGACATACAGACACACCCAGATGCTAACCTGAAAATCATCACTTGTCTCATGGAGTCCTTACACAGAGACACACACACAATGTCTTCTATTACTTGTTTGTGCCATAAGCCATCTTTTATGTTCTTCAACAGCCAGATTTTAATGTTTCAATCATCCAAATTGAATCAGCTCCATATTCTCTGTGTCAGCTGATTAGATGATGACTTTCTGTGTACAGCTTACTGGGAGATAATGCCTTGTTTTCAGTATGGCAGGAGGGGCTGAGTATTAACTGTGTATACAAATCAATAGTGTTCCAGATCATATCCCTATGTACTTACTATCCGATATCAAAAAAACAGGTGAACAGCACATAATTTACAAACTCTGAATGGCTTGATGGGTGCAAGGGGTGTTGTCCACATGGACAATAGGTGTAAATACAGACATGTCAGCCTTGGACAGTATTGATGAGGTTATTCTTGATGCAAACATGTGCAAAGGCATCCAATAAGTGATGAAATACACACACAAATACAACACCTCAAATTCCCTTCAAAGAAATCAGATCAGATTAAAGAACCAGAGAGGTGACATCCTTCATTTTATCAAAACGTGTATATGGTGCTTCTTGTTATTTTAATACATTTGGGGTCAGTGAAACTGGGATTTGCAAATGTGATTCCAATGTACTGTAAGAGATGGCAATAAAATCAACATTTAATGTTCTATGAAATGTGCATTTCGTTGTTCATATAAAGCAAATATATATATATAAGTTAATCTTTTAACTGTCACCATCCTTACATCACATGACTGTAAACAAATTTCCATCCATCCATTCTCTTCCGCTTATCCAATTCAGGGTCGCGGGGGGGCTGGAGCCTATCCCAGCTGCCATAGGGCAAGAGGCAGGGTACACCCTGGACAGGGCTAACACAGAGAGACAGACAGACAACCATGCACACTCACATTCACACCTATGGTCAATTTAGAATCACCAATTAACCTAACCCCTCTAACTGCATGTCTTTGGACTGTGGGAGGAAGCTGGAGTACCCGGAGAGAACCCACGCAAACACGGGGAGAACATGCAAACTCCAGACAGAAAGGCCTGGCCAGATGGTGGAGTTGAACCCAGGACCTTCTTACTGTGAGGCAACAGTGCTAACCACCAAGCCACTGTGCTGCCTTGTAAACAAATTTGATTCTAAAAATTTTTTTTAGGCCCAGGAGACCTGGAAGAACATTGATGGAGACTTATGTACAAACGTGTGATTAATGTTTTTACATTTTTTAACATTTCATGACTACAGTTTTATTTTTGTCAGTTTAATGTTCTTTGTAATTTCTACCTTAATAACACTAAGTAAAGTCAGACCAGAGAGGAATGAACAATGCTGCCACCCCTTGGCTCTTTGGAGTAAATTTACTTGGATACGTTGAATTTAAAATCTTAGCATTAGTATAGGCTGTATGTGTATCAGTTGGCCATATGCACTAACTTAAAGCAAACTAACTGAGTAAATATCCAACTATGTAAATAGCTGTTACCACATTTCATGCATACATGACCTATAAACTTTATTGTCAAGTCTTTATTGTCTTGGGGATTGCTACAAGATAAAGGGCCTTCAAAGATGTTTAGGGAAGGGGCTAAGAGACATCAGCTCGATTCGGATTCTTATTTAAAGGCTTATCCACTGCTTTTCCCATTCCTTACACCCCCCCGTTTCATCTCCTCTTCAAGTTCCCAGGCTGATTTCAAGAGATTATGTCAGATTTTCCCATTATGTAAATTGTTTTCTCATTCTTGCCCTTCACTCGTTACTTAGTTTTGCTGAGATATTGCTTTATCACTAGAACCAAACTCAATAGAAAAAAGGCAGTTACAATGTAGTATATTACAATGGAAGATATAGACCCGATGCCTACTTTCATAAATGAGAGAGCCCAGTTGTTTGATACAAAGCTAAACACATTATCCTTTGAAAAAGACTTCACTTTCATCATGGCATTCTTTAATAAACATTTTCTCAGATGTAAGAAAGTAGAGAGCCCAGAATGTTTCTGCGATGCACATAATCAAAGAAGAAAAACAAAAAACACTGAAAATAGTCAGAAAATTGTTGCAAATCAGAATCCTCTCTTTTCCAACTTGTCTCGTTCCCTTTAACCAGGACCACCAGCATGTCATAGCTTACTAGTGTAAGCTATGACATGCTCTCTGCCTATTCCTGCCACAGGACTTCTCCTATGTCTGCATCAATAGCATCTGTATAGCATGGGATGAACCAGTGTTGTGTCTACATATAAAATACAAAGAACCAATTTTAAATTGTGTCTTTAGGAACTTTGTTTCTAGCAGCCTGTCACAAAAACACCTCATTTGTTGTCATTTTTTGAGTAGAATCTACAAAAAAAGGCCAAAGATAACACAGTTTGACAGGCATAAAATAGGATTTTTGTACTAACAAGGTGATTCCCAAAGAGCTGTTAGATGAAAACTAGGCATTTCTCGGCATGCTGTGCAGTGTGTCCTTAAAAAAACTGGACAAGTGGGGGACAAAATAAGAAGTGACAGGCCTAAAAAACTATCTACAGCAGATGAACAGTAGAAAAGGCTGAGGGAGAACTGGACTGAAAAATCAGTGGCAGCAGGTCTTATGGAAGGATGAATCCAAATTTGAAATTTTTGATTCAAATAGTCATCAGTATGTATGGAGGAGGTCAGGAGAGAGGTACAACAGTGAGTGTCTACAGCCATCTGCAAAACACGGTGGAGTCTCTGTCACAGTTTGGGGCTGCATTTCAGCCAGTGGTGTTGTGCATCTTGTAGAAATTGATGGAATTCTGAACACAGCAAAATACCATCAGATTTCAGTGCAGTACAGAGATAACCTGATATACACAGGCATATGGTTTGTTTTTGTAAAATTGGTTGCCTTACAAAAAAGAAAAAAGAAAAATTAAGTTGCTTCCTTTAAATCTGAAATCAGCTTACCTCAAGCTCATTGTGATTTTGTTGCTCCTTTTTGTCTGTAATGAGCTGTTGCTTGCGTGGCCTATGGATGAGATCCAACTGAGGATTAAAGCAAAAACACACCAAAATGTAAAACAAGTGAGAACAGAAGAAAACATGTTTTTTGAGTGGTGAGAAAATGGAAATTAAAATAGCTGCCTTGGGGAGCTTATTATTCTGAAAGTTCAAATGGCAATTCATTAAAATAAGTGGTTCCCACTGCCATAATATCAAACAAAAACAAATAAAGCATAAACACAGACTGAAGATTAATGGCTTTTCCTTTGTTCTCTAGAATCCTTTTCTCATCCTTAGTTTGGCAAACCACAAATTCAGAATAATGAAGCTTTTGATATAAAATTGAAATGATATTGGGGCAAAATATATGAATTTATTTGTATTAAACCATATGATGACACCATATCACCATTTATCTTCTACACTTCTACAGAATCAGAAAGAATGAGTGGAATGAAAATAAAACAGAAATATTCAAATAACAGCTGAGTAATTTAAAACAATATAATATACTTTATGTGGAAAATTTGGGCTTTACCAGCTGTGTTCTTTATTATTTTTTACACTTGCATCATAGATTTAAAAGAAAACCTGCATTCACTGACAAATTGGATTCTTTAAGGTATTCTTTAAGGTCTTTATTCAGAAATACTTTCTTTTTGTGGCGGATGAAGAGGGCTGAATATGCACGGATGTGTAGCTCTGTACATGTATTTTCACACAGAGTTTCTGAATTGTATTATACATTGCAATGTTGGTCTATCAATATAATACGTAGAAGAGGAGCCTCGAAGGGTGCTGAAAAACAATTTGTTCAAATACACAGCAACCAAAATAACAAGACTGTAAACCTCACAGCACAGCAGCACAGGGCTGTGTTCAAAGGAAATGAAAGAAAATCCCTTGATAAGAGAGCAAAGTGAATAATGTGATATTACCTTTGCATAGTTTGTGCATTGCACAGCAAGTTGTTTACAGACACAGAAACTTGATTACATATAAAAAGTTTGATATTGAAAAAACTAATATCACAGATTTATTAATGAGTATTTGTCTGTGTTTATGTGCCAGCAGCATATTTGTTACATAGAGTAACTGTCTAACTATGCTGAAATATCTTCAGTCATGTTAAAGGCCACTCTGTTTTTTTTGTTTTTAATGCATGCATTTCTGGGTCTCCATGATGCTTGGAAATAAACCGGCTTTATTCCCTCTTTTCTTTCACCAGTACAATGCTGCCCTCCTATGGTAAAGTTTAGTTTATTGCAGGGACCTTCTAATGTGTGATGTGAATCAAATTCACAGCAAAAGCTTGGAGGGCTGAGAAATTTGTTTCAAACATTTAAAATAAAAACAAGGCTTTGCAACTTTTATAACATGTTGATATTTAAAATTGTAACACATGGATTAATGAGAGACAAATGCACTTATTACATAAATGTTATTAATGAGCAAATCAGACCAAAGACATAAACATAATAACAAATGCAACTCTCAGGCAGCTGAAACGTAGTAGCGGTAAACACAAGAAAAAATGATCCATATAGATTTTATGTTTATTTGGTATATCTGTGAAATAATACATTAGAAAAAACACAAGTCAGAAAGTAATAAGTAAACATTAGACAGGACTAAACCAATGATTTTACTGTTCCGAGATGTTTAACACAAAATACTTACTGTTACTTTTTCCCAAAGCATAAAGGTAAAGATCTAACACACAAGCCTACTAACTACCATCAGCACTTCTAAGAATTGTGATGATAACCATTCAGCTCTAAAAGGCATGTACCCACACAGTAAGGTATAACAAGAAAAACAATCGTATTTTATTTCTGTGACACCACCAGCATAAGACAGAGATATGCATGCTGCTATTGTTAGATCCCATCAAACACAGGCAATAAATATCTTGGAAAATTACCCCCCCCCCGT